>DWNE01004653.1:0-14892 GCA_018249875.1 Cecropterus toxeus
TAGGATTTTCTCCTGTTTCGTGGGTGCCATGGACACACAAAGACGAATACACAAACACCCAGACCCAGAACAGAAATCTAAATTTATCATTCAGATGCCTGTCTGGCCGGGAATCGAAACCGGGACCCATTGCGCGTTAGATTGGTATGATAACCGCTCGGCCACGCGGTTCGTCGATGAATAATAATACATTAATATTTTAAGGGGATAGGCTTATTGTTATACGGCAGTTGGCTAGCTGGCCTTTCTAATGTAGTTAAGCACGAAACGAGCATGCATCCACCTATTTTAATGGTTAGTGCCGCCCATACAAGTATAATTTAACATGTAAATCCATACGTATGGATAATAAATATGATAGGTATCCTAATTAGATACCTATCATATTTATTATCCATACGTACCTAAAACGAGTATGAGACTAAATCAAATCACAGAAAATAAGACCTCTACAGCTTTCCTTGTGTTTATCATCGCACTAATACAGAGTGAAAAGTACCAACGTTATTTACCTAAAAAGTTCTCACTTAAAAATCTGATCAAAGGTGATTTAATCGTTTTGTAGCTTAGCATGCACAAACAGACAATATATATGTATCGTCATATTTTCACTTCTTATTTTTTGAAAAACTTCTATATTGAATTGAAAACCTAATCTAATTTTATTCATTTCTACATTTAACAAGCATATAAATATTTAAATGAATTAGGTTCGTGTTAAAATGTATGAAGTGTGTCTCGTACACGTAATTTATTTACTATAAAGTAATATTCAGATCAAACACTGAGAATTTAATTATGCGTTGGCTAGATAACTGAATAGACCCAAGAGAATTATTGTTATAAATTTTGTTAGAGGACAGATATTTCACACAATAATACTGCTTCTGTTTTTGATTGATTCGTCGTTTAGAAACATGAACAATGGCCGAGGACCTTTTGTATCTAACTAACCCTAAACAATTAATTAACGTAGGTATTTGTAAGCTTGCATTGTTTCATGGTTAGTTAGTATTTGACAAACAATATTCGTGGCATGTGGACTACAGTTGAACTAATTTCGTTGCAACGACGGTTCCGTCTCAGTGAACAAATGGAATGGAAGTTTCGTTGTTATACCTGTGATATATATTTTTTTACCATGACCCAAAAATCGGTTCCAATTATTATGTATTAGTGGAAAAGTACATTAATTGATGTCTTGAAAAAGACGGCGGGTAACCGCTGGATTCAAATAGCTCAGGACCGTTCGGAGTGGCGCCGATCATGGGAGGCCTATATCCAGCAGTGGACTCTCAAAGGCTGATAGATAGATGGATTAATTGTCCGATTCTGTGTGTCAGTATTTCAACCCAATACATATTCTAATTACTGAATATTAGGTATGTAGGTGCAAGGCAAATGAATGATAAAGTTTTTTAATGAAGAAATGTCTGCGAATTACAAAAGTTCCTCAAAGTGGTAAAAGATTAGTTACAGAACCAATTGGACTTAGCTGCTTGAATGGTGGACATTGAATTATTATAAATATGATTACATTATTATTTGTTTAAAAAGATTATGCAAAAATATATTTCTTTCAGTATAATAACTTCAGTTAATTCAGTAAAACTTCAGTATAATTTTACAGGTGGTAGAACCAACATAGTTCGACCGGGGAAGTACCACCGCCACACCTATTTCAAGCGTAAAGCAGTTTAATGAGTTTCGTTGAAAGGGTGTGGTTGCCGGCTCACTTTTATATGAGGCGACCATCTCAGTCGGGAGCAGCAACGCATCTGTGGCCGACTTCAGATAGAACCCCTGTTCTATATGAAGTTACTTGCAGACGTCTATGGGCGGCAGTAACCACTTACCATTAGGTGGGCTGCTTGCTCGTTTGCTACTTCAATGTAATATAAAAAAAACTTCATTTAAAAGCAATAAAATCGATAAAAAATATATTTATGTGTATAAAAGCGAGAGAATAACTACTTCTGAGTAATCAGATCTTAAACTATAAAGTACCTATTGTCTACGTTTTTAGATCCGGACAAATGACTACACCCATTTTCAGACAAAAGGTTAATTTTGTTTAGATGTAGACACCAAATAATAAAAGATTGTTTGATATTCTACTTTTAAGCCCTTAGGGATTAAATGTTTGTACTATAGTGTCCGCATTTAAAATCGCGGATAAAGGCTTACTATTAGAAATTGACACAATAAACCTCCAAGTATTACAATAGTAAGTAAAAGTATTACAATATATATTTTTAGATTGGTCTTATTACTAGCTATCATTTGATACCCATATTGTCGTAATAGTAAAACAAGTCGTCCTTCCTTCGTTTTTCCTCTATTTCCAGGAGCCTTTCCAAACTGAGACGATTCTAATGATATGCCATACGTCACATTCCGTCAATCCGTTCGTTTGGGCTGTAGCGCGTGCCAAAGAAATGGAGATACATACAAACAAACATACATACATACATACGCTCGAAAAACATTACCCTCCCTTTGAAGCAGTTGGGTTAAATCATGTCTCGATACGGTTACGGATATATTTTTATTTCGGATATCCGATAGTTCCGGTTACGGATACGGAGCTCCATAACATCCCTAGTACACACAGTATTTGCACCATGTACTAACGCCTGACATTTGTTGTCGCCCGTAGGCAAGGCGGTTATGCTATGCAGTGCCGCAGGCGTTCATTTATGTTTCACATTAACTTCACAATGTCGGCTTAGCGAAATATAATATTATAGTGTCTAGTTGGTTTCGTAATTCTATTCAACATTTTGGGTAATATAAGAGGTAGAATACCGGCATGTACATAGTATGCACGTATTATTAATTCATCGTTTTACTTCGGTATGATTATTGCACCTAAAATTGATTAACTTGTAATATCAATTTTAAAACAAACACTCAACCCTTAAAAACGATTTTTTTGTTCATAATGACATATTTTATAGCACTTTATATGATTTTTCGTCATATATGCCAAGTAAAAATATTATAATGTAGTAATAATTGTGTCGTATTATCGAGTAAGAGTAATATTATTTTAGAATGGTCTATTTACTAGCTTTCATTTGGTCTCCATACAGATGTAGTCATAATAATAAAAACGTCGTCTGTATCCCGCCTTTTCCGCCAGTTTGCAAGCGCCAATTTGTTAAATTATATAGCCTATATCACTCAGCAAACTGAGACGATTCTAATGATATGTCATACTTCATAATCCGTCAAGCTGTTTGCTCTGTAATGCGTGCCAAAGAAATTGACATACACATATTCTCGAAAAACATCACCTCCTTCTGTTTTAATCGGGCAAAAATGAATGTAGTCTTCTAGCCTATCATGACTGTTATGGAATATGACCTTCTTAACCCTTCTAATGCTGACCTTAAATCCTTGTTGTGGGACAGTAAAGGGTTGATGATGAATATAACGTAATGGATGCGGGTGTCGTGGCGTATGTAGATTATATCCGACCTACAAAGTTAAGCAACGTCGGGCGCGGAATTTAGATGGGTGTCCCCTGGTGGCAAAATTTCGTACGTGCTTACGTATCCAACTGCATGCTAAGTTGTAGATCTTGGTTGCTATCCTTGAATAAGAATCTTTGAGCTTTGTTAAAGGACTTAAAGACGTTAATAGTATTTGTTTTCTTTATAAGATTGAAGAAGCACACGAACATACAGTCCATCTCATGGTAAGTGATCACTACCTATGGATTTTTGCAAGCCACTCCATATAGCACTGGGCTTCTATGAAGTCACAGATGGGTTCAATCTGTCCACAGATGTCTAACATGGTAATAAACATAAGAAAGTGAGTTGACAACTACACTCTTTCATTAAAATGCTAGAACTGCTTCTCACTAGGTGACGTGGTGGAACCTCTCCTATCGAATCATATTGGTTCTAAGACCTTGCATGTATGGAAAAGTAGGAGAGTATAGGAGAGTCCTGTAGAGACATAATAAGTAGCAACTATTACATAATGAAGTTGCATTATCAGAATATGCAGTAGCGAATAACCAGTAAGATTAATTCGTCGAACTAATGGCACTATGGCGCCACCGTGTAATATTATCACGAATTTAATAGACACTAATGGACAACTGCCAAATTACTGTCACTATAGATATCAGATAACATGTGTATTTTATGAGTTGTTTAATTTAACCTTTGTTGAACTTTATTGGATGGTCATATACGCTGGATAATAACTTTGCCATTTCAGAAGTGCGATTGCATTCAAAGTATTGTGGTACTTAAATTTAAGTTATCAAGGTCAATTCTCACTATTGTTTTTCTCTTTATTTTATATCTTGATATCGTGGTGAAGCGCTTAAAATTTTCCCGAGGTCCACGAAACATTAGCAACAAAACTCAATTTTATTTACGTAGCGCATTAAGAACTGATTCATTTCCAGCAAATTTCTTGGCCTTATGAGATTGGACGCATACATTCATTTGTTTGTGGCGCTACGCTTGCGACGCAAAGCGAATTTTCTTTGAGTTGCGTCTGGTGGTTCACGTGTTATACTATAATCATAACTGATTTAAAAGGTGTAATAAGGCCTAAACATTACATTTATTACCTTTAGACTACGCCAACATAAAAATATTACCAAAAATATTAAATTTGAAGATAACAAATCACCGGTATGTACGTGGGTAGTGGGTTATACGATCCCTTTGTTAAGTTCGAAAAAACAACTTTTGAATATTTTTATTTTAATGACCTCGACAGCGTATTTATTCAAATTTCATTTAACACAACGAGATTCATAATCTAAATCTTAATTCCTCCTTCGCATAACCGGGAATCAAATTAGAAGCTACTGTCGAGGCCTCGGAAATAAATGAGCATTTTACATGCTTTTGTGCTGATAAAGTGTAACGATACTAATGATACAAAGGGTAATCCAAGAATCGCTGGCGGTGTCGGATTCCATGATTTCCCAAGCGTAATCGTACATAGAGCAACAGGCACATCGAATTAATTCACAATCTAGCACGACTCATTCCTCGTGGTCCAAATTGGCTTATTATTTACAAGCTGCAGTTCGAAGCTTGTATTTGGTCGTTAATATAAGTAACGAGCTGACCATACTTTGTCCTGTCTTAACTATGAATTTTGTATTCGAATTTGTAAGACTGATAGTGATATCAAACGCCACGTGGTAAGGTTTTCTCTTTTACAAGAACCTTCTGATAGTAACAAACGGTACAAAAATAGAATTAGCGAAACGGGTCCAGCCGTTTACGCGTGAAGAAATGATCAAGGGAAATATTGATTAATTTTCATGTATCTATATAGATTAAGCTTCATTATTACTATTATTTTAATATTAGGTAGCAACCAAGCATGCAATCCACAGTATAATGAAAAATATTTTTGACGTTTTAATGATAGAAGTTGGTTCTATTTTATATGAATCAGTGCTTTCGCGTATTATACTCTTTCGGCTCAAAAGACTTACGGCTTTAATGTGTCAACATTTACAACAAAGATAGATTTTCTTTGACTGGATGTTAATAAACACGAAGTTATAAGCAATCCCAAGAGATACGTGTTATTAATGCGCTAATTACCTTGTTTTCTCTGTTACTTCGATCTCCAGTTTCATCTGATAGCTAATTTCGTGCCTCGTTTTATGTATTACGATTTCCTTGTACGTCTCGTATTGCCTCATTATTAATGGTAAGGCCCTTAAGTGTTTTGCTCTCATCTTGCATTTTTTTTGATAATCCACTTAAATCGCTCTATGCTTCAGATCTCCAATGAAATTATAATTTTTTCTGTACTCATTAATTTCTATGTTTTATTTATGTATTACTTTTGTTTTAGCGAGATTTAAGAAATGAAAAAAATATGTAGATTTTATACAATTAATTAAATTTGTGTATTTCTTTGTTTACAGGTATTGCGGGGTGTAAAAAGTTTTTGAGACTATGCTGCAAAATTTGTGAGTTTTATTTTAATATTTCAATGGCTTAAAAATATATACGAGACGAACAGATCTTCTTCCTTTGGGAAGTCGGTTAATTAAAATAACATTTAGGTTAAAAAGAAAGTGATAGAAGCTGTTTTCAATGTTCTGAAGAGAGAAATATGAAACATATTGTATAATTAATTTAATATAAAAAGGTGTGAGATTTAGAGGGTAAAACTTTTTCTCTACCAGGAAAGCATAAGTTGTGATGCTTCATATAAGTCAGCATTTTCACAAATTTCAAACCTGAAGTATAAAACAAGCTTGATAGTTTTAGTAATTATTTCTCGACCGATACTAGCTAATAGGCGGTCTGCCTTAGTTCATTATATCATAGCGTGTCATTTTAGCTTAGTTTCTTATATCTAGCATAGTTTCCTCCAGGACATAAGCTATGATAAAGCCTTGCATAGATCCTATGTGGGAGTCCGGCCCAACTTGTAATTTATGTTGTGTTATAACTTTAAACTGTGCCGGGCCTTACGGATTACCGTGTTAGTTTAATTATAACACCCTCACAGTTTGTTTCATACTCGCACGTAGCAGTTAGGATTTTCGAATTAGTTCGTGGGGCGTTGCTGTATATAACTAACCTGTTTCGAAGTTAGTCGTCACGTGTTAATCTAGTGAAATGTTACGGCTATTTTGGGCCTAGTGTTTCGAGGGAATTTTGATATAAAGTAAATATGAGTATTTACGAATAAATATGATTGCTTTAATTCTTCATTTTATTATTCAGGTTAAGAAATAATTGTACTTATGGTTTACGGTTTTTTTTATTAAATTACTTGAAAATAATATTTGAACATGCGTTTTTGATGGAAAATGATCACCGTCTGTTATAAGAGATCTGTTGTCAAAACATTTATATAGAAGTACAGTAGGTACCCCTAAATGTGCCAGAGAGCGCGCTGATCCCAGTCGGACAAGGAGTCGTCGCGGGCGTCCGTAACGCTCTAAGGCGCCGCATCCCTGTAGTCCCGGGATCAGGATAGGGCTACGGTATCCCCTGCCTGTCGTATGAGGTGATTAAAAGGGGTTTCCGGGGTTGCGGGCGGCAAGAGTGGGAGCTCGAAGCGTCCAGCCAGGCGATCCCGGGAAGGACGGCAGTATTTGTGGTCGCATAGCGCCGTATAGACCAGACAACGCGATCAGAGGAGTTCGGTTGGGTTCCATTGGAGATCCCGGAGTCCTCTTTGCAACGCCGAGGATCACCACCGGGGGCGTTTTAGTGCGGTACAAATCCCACATAACCTGGCGTCGCTCCCACGACGTCAGGTACCTTTTATTGGTTTTTTCTCTCGAAAACTAAAAAAGAAGAGGTATAATTAAACACGTATTACTGTTTGTAAATGGCTTGAAGAGTTATGTGTTGTTAGTTATGACGTAATGGTTTAACTTACTCGGTTGTTAACATGAATCGCCACTTTAGGAGCAATATTATATTGCCTCTTCAGCATATCATTATCCGTAATGACTTGCTTGCTTCCTAACTTGGAACCTAGGTATTACAATTGTCTAGCACATTTATTATATAGAGCCTTATATCTGTAGTGTCAAACTCTTACTTATAAAAATAATATTATTTGTTTTTTTTTTAACAACTATATTGTGTAAAAATTATGTATAGTGACAAATATTTAGTTAACAGCAAAATTGTATTTAGTACCGGATTATTTCATAAGTAACAATTTTAATTAAGTATATATTTTAACTGTTTCACTTATATATACACATAATTATTTCAACTTAATGCGAATGGATACAAATAAATTTACAAACACATTCGTTTAATACATCGAATATCCGAATACAAAACGTTTGTCTATTTTGTTGCACAAATTTTAACATAATATGTTATCTAAAGCCTACCCAACGAATAATTTCCATTTACATGTCATGTTCTGTTTCGAATCGCTTTTCAAAATATAATATTGTTGTAAAATAAATTAATTTGCATTATTCGAATCCTTTGTGGTTAGACTTTGGAGGCACTACCGTCATACCTATTTTTGTTAAAAACAGTGTTAAGCGTTGTTTTATTCTGGTTTGAAGGGTAAGAAAGATATACTTATCCGAGGTTCCCAACTTCATCCTTGAGGATAACAACGCATCTATGGCAAATCTCATGTATGACTAATTTGGGGATAACAACTTAAGTACATTGCCACGGTACTGACTATTACGTGAACTGCATATATTGTAGTTACTTCTAAATTTGATGGTTAAAGATCATTTATTCTCAAAAGAATTGGTTACAATTCACTTAAATGAGAACTTAAGTTTAATAAATAACATTCATTAGTTATGAGCATGTGGGTAGATTACAAATAATATTTGGATGTCACTTATAAACAACACTGCGACGGCGGTGTAGATATAATTTGTTAATTAACAAAACCCTATCGATAGTATCGACTGGATGTGACTTCAAGTTAATGTTAGAAAGGTGAGCGTATTTGTTTATTTATGTTTGTTTTACTTTTGTGTTATAATTATATGTTTTTATGTGTTAAGTGTACAGAAGTGTTTTTAGATGATGTATTTTATTATTAAAAAAATATTGTGATTGTGGATGCAAACTTACTTTCCATATTTAGTTAATACATAGTACAGTGCACGGAGAACCAAATAATACAAAGAAGGTCACAAGAATATAGCTTTATTGAATTCCGATAGAAACATATTCTGAAACATGCATCCATTGAAGCGAGGCGAAAAGATTAATATGTACAAGGAGTTCAGCAAAACGAGAAAGATTTTAGGAACATTGTCGAGTTCCCTAGCAGTTTTCTTGGTATTAAAAATGTTACGTATAGATTTACTTATATTCTGAATTGTATCACATATCAATATTTTGTCTATCATATTTTTCTGTCGCAAAAATATATATTTTTAAGTAGGTATCTTTTAAAAATACTATGCACTATACTATGCAAGATGTGCTGATAAAATAAATGTTCAGACTGGCCACCAACACAATCGAACATTTTTTATAATAATATTACATAATACTATACAAAAAACAACAATTTCGACTCAAACAAGGAGTACGTGTGTAAAAATGTATTTTTTCATAATGATTATACAATTTGCACACACGCGCAGGATATTGCTTTTGAATAATACCATAAAATGCAGTGAATATAATGAATGAGCGAATGAATATTAATGTCGACGGAAATGGAGTAGAGATTTAAACAGAAATCCGTAGGTAATCAATATTTAGCTCTGAACACAATTTGAAACAGCGCAAAATGGCTCATAATGATGAAATCCGATCAAGCAATTAGTGAGAAGCGGGCACTGTTCTGATTAATACTAGACTAAACTATATAACAATAAATATTTATTTAGGTTATGCTAGCAAGTTTGTATGTAAATAGTCTATCTTGAACTCATAATAGTTCCAACCTACTGTTTGTTCCTAGTTTAAAATCATATAAGAACAACAAAGGCTTCTACTTTTAAATCTTACCTTTTATACTACTATACCTTTTATTATACCTTTTTATCTTCGTGGTTCTTATATCATTTTAACGAATATTATCGCGTAATTTATACATTTTATATGGTGTATAAATATATACAGGTATCCAGTGTATATTTTAATCATAAATAGTACAAAGTTTAGTACGTATAGTCAGTGTTGTATCGTGATATGGAAACCAAAAGAAGAAAATCGAACTAGACGTAGGTTAGATTGGTTAATCTACCACGAAAGCTTGTTAACAGTTTTCTCCGCCACCGCAGTTAGTAACTTGGTCGAAATATCGGAAAAAATAAATTCAAAAACAGCATATCGTGTATACCAGTTAGCTATTAAACCCTTTGTGGTTCAACTGCAGGATCATCGCTACACCTATTTCTCTCTATTGACTTGAAAGGTATATATATTTTAAGATTTGATAACAATCAAGTAGACTGCCAGGTGGTTGAACCAATGTAGTTCGACCGGGGACCTATTTCTAGCGTGAAGCAGGTCTTGCGTTTCGTTGGAAGGGTGTGGTTGCCGGCTCACTTTTATATGAGGCGACCATCACAGTTCTGAAGTAAACCACATCTGTGGTCGACTTCAGATAGAACCCCTGTTCTATGAGAAGTTGCTTACAAAAGTCTATGGGCGGCAGTAACCTCTTACTATCAGGTGGGCTGCTTGCTTGTTTGCTATTTCCTATTTAAAAGAAAAAAAAAGACTGCATACTTGGTACAGCCATTCCGTAAAACAGCTATTGATCGCACTTTGAAACAAGCACATAATTGACTCACAATGATGGGGAATGAAATAGAACCGCGGTGCCGTAAACAAACAATGTAACAATAAACAAACAGCGCAGAGTAAACAAGTTTAAATTAGCTCATCGCGACGCCACTCTTTGTTCCTATTTGATTTCATAATTATGATTTATGTCACTAAATCGATGTAAGTCGGAGCGCAATCAACACATAATTGGGTCATAATGATGGAACCTGATGAGGCTATTACCAAGTAAAAAGCAGGCGCTATTCGCAATTGAATTGGACCGCAAGTAGAAAACAATAACTTTATACACTGAGGTTTCGTAAACAAACTTTGTAATAAACAAATAACACGAAGCAAACAATTTTCAATTAGCTAATTGTGTCACAGTTGTCCATGTATCCATTAGTCTTTCAAGATCCACTCCTGGACATAGGCTTCCACTAAAGGGCGCCACTCCAACCGGTCCTGAGCCTTCTGAATCCAACGGTTCCCCGCTGTATTTTTCAGGTCATCGGTCCACCTGGTCGCGGGGCGACCAGTGCTCGTTTGCCTAAACTTGATCGCCACTCGAGGACCTTTCTTCCCCATCGGTTATCAGTCCTTCGACCGGTGTGGCCGGGCCATTACTTCAGCTCTCTAATTTTGAGAGCTATGTCTTTAAGCTTAGTTCATCCACGGATTTCATTGTCGCGAATCATATCTCGTAGGGAATCATGTCTCGTCTCGTAGTATTATTGTCTATTCCTATGCGATTATTGAGGCGAAAAAAGTCGAGTTAATTATGTATAATTAACTTTTTTTTTGAATAGAATAATAAACTGAATAAGAGAACAAATTAAATCAATTTTGCGCAAATTGTTGGATTCATCTTCTTTCTTTAAATTCTTTGGGAGAAACGTACACCTGGAATTGTTTTATAGATTATGGGTATGGGTAGAATTTCTACACAACTTGAGATGCACTTTATAGTTATCACTGGTACTTAACATAAAATCTGATGCAAGCTCTTCTAGACAAATGAAGAGTATATCTGTTTTACCTGACCCGAGTTTCATATATTTCACATATTATTCTACGTGTTAACATGTGACTGTTAACTGATTGAATGACACCGCAAACGATGTATCAAGAAAATTGTTGCTTACTCTCCAGGCTACTTGGCGAAACTTTTCTTACACGAAAATATTTCAACAGCAGATACAAGTGTTCATGGTCTTGAACGTCGTCGGCCAGCGATTGCGGAAGCTGGACTGTCGCCAACGGCTACAACGTTGTTATGAGATTGTACAAGTTAAGCCAACGCCTTGAATACGTTCTTAGTATTAGACGCTTAATCTTCCAGAATTCCGGAGGCTAAAACAAGTTATTTCGCTTCTAACTGAATATTCTAACTAAGTCCCCATATAGTTGTTATTGTAACTCGTTGTTTTCAATGTCTTAATTTGCATGGAAATTAGTAAATAGTATTGTTTGTGTTGTAGAAATTTTATCTAAAGCATATGTACATATCCATGCATAAATGCATTATGAAATAACATTTCCTTTTTTCAGACATGGGAAAGTTCTGATTCTTCCTTTCCTTTCATTAGCTACTGTCGCTTAAGCAACTGTGGTGCATTCAATTGCTATATCTGCTGACCAACTGCTCGACGACTATGTAGCTTACTACTTCATCGGTAAAGTGACTAGCAGCTCAGACGAAAGAAGTCAATGAACGGCCAACTTTGTTTAGAATTAGTAAAATGATTTTGAATTGGTGACTAAACAAAACACATTTGTTATTATATCTTTATAAAAAAACAGTTTAATGAATAATAATGAGTGAGCCCGCTGAATTATTTTTCTTTCATCATTGGAGACACAAGGGTGAAACCCTGAATTTGTTAATTTAAAAAAACGTTATTGCGTGCTACCGCAATGCATAGTCGACGGCTTCCCTTCGCATTTTTTGGTAATATACTGGCTTTTCCGACCAATTCGAATCCAATTTACATTTCAATCGCTGGCTTCATGTAAAAACATGAGCGCTCACAGAGCTCGCTCTCTCGTCGAGGGCTTATGAAATAATGTTACATCGAGCGCGCAAATACTCAAGAGTAGTACGTTGTATAATTATACCCTGTATATGCATTGTATAATTTAACACTAGAAAGATGGATGGGATTATTTGACCCACTTTGGTATAGGACTTTGAGCAAGATTATTGTGACCTGCGATGATATACAACATATGACAGTTCTATGGTTTGAGTTGTAGGTACAGGTATTGTCAAGATAGCTACTACTTCAATAATAAAATAAATCGTAATGTTATTACACTTTAATAATGAAATTATATTACGTTGTATAATTATACAATGTATACGCATTGTAAAATTTAAAGTTAGAAAGACGGATGGGGTTATTGGACTCGTTTTGATTTAGGACTTTGTGGGAAATTCGAGTGAACTGCGTTGAATTAAACAATATCACAATGTAGTTTGAGTTGGAGGTATAAAGGATTATAAATCAATTAATTTTATTTAAGATTTAGACACGTTAGAGTCACTTATTCGGACATTTTATTATTAAAACTAGTGCATGATTTTTTTCAAGGAAGGGTCGTGATGACCCGTCGCCATCTGCTCAAGGAAGTTTTTATACCCATCTTTTTAGCGTTAACGCGTACTCAACAAAAATTTTCCTCATAATTTACAGGGACACAAAGTAGAGCGCGATAAATATTTCACCCGAAAGCCTCGCAGGCATGTCGTCTTTGAAATTGTCGGGATGAGATTTCCTCCTTTAAAATTTTGGATAAACAATATTTTTACATACTTTGTCTTCGTTAGCCGTAACTAGACGTAGCCTTCTCCCCTCGACCTTTCCATTTGATGATTACACTTTCGCTCTACCAACTTTTTCTATTGGGTACTTTGAGTATTAAAGTCAAAAATGATTGTTACGTCGGCTTTGGGGTCTTGTATTTAATGTCAGTATTTCGCTTTTATTATTTGTCTCGTAGCCAAAATTATAATGGGAACTTAAGATATGAGATGCTAGAATTATTTTGTTAAATCACATTACACGTTAAGATGGCTTGTTCTTGTTTTATTTATATAAATAGGTACTTTTTCTGTACAATAATTGAGATATTTAGCATAGAAAGTTGTTGCGTGGTAAAATTTAGCTAATTGATTGATTGACACGTTCTGTGGTAAAATGGTTATATCAAACAAGATTTTGCAATTAAATTTGTGTCACAAGAAACATACAAATAAGGTGTACAATCACATTAAAATAACATTTCACTAACCATGTTAAGAAACATAAGATTTTAGGTACATTTCAACATGCAAATAAAAGAAGTATCTACTAGATAACAACTTTCCAACTCCGTAGGGAAGCGGTTTACCTCCAAGAATATATAATGTTAGGAGGGGGCCTTAATAGGTGTAATGAAAGACTTAATAAGACTTACAAACTCATACATTTACGGTTTTGAGAGACATTTTATGTTAATTTCGTATATAGCACGTGTTATTGTATACATATTTATATAAAAAGTAACTGTGATTACAACTGTGTACTGCGGCATCGTTTAATTTGCTAAATGTGCATTAAACATAAGAGGCTGTTTTTGTTGTAGGAATAGTAGCATTCTTTTCTTATTTTAGGGAATATTCATAAAGGGTCAAATCTTGCGACTTAATTTTAAATTAGTTACCTTATAATAAGTGTGAAACATAAAAAGGATTTTTTCCATGTTTTACATCATCCAAACAAAGATAATTTGGATGATAATACATGTTTAGCTAAGTGGTGTCATTCTAAATAAAACATGGCGGACGCCTTAAAATGTACAATAATTTTTGTGTAAACTAATTTGTAGTTCGAAATATACATGTACGTTCTTGAGTAAAGAATAAAAGCTTCGAGCAGCAACACTTTCGGCGGAATCTCACAAAAAAACATATTTAATAGGACCATATTACAGGAACTGTACATAGTGTGGTGTTCTAAACTGTTTCATACTAAAATATTTTATTATTAACGTAACCTAAAAGATAGACCTCAACCCGTCTAAAGGTTTCTATAAAAAGAAGGGTCACATCCACCCCGTTCTCCCCTCGTCCAAAATAGTTTGACTTGTTATTGACTGACCCCTTTCTCCATCAAATGTTATTTCCCTTCCTGTACGCCAGGTACTAAATTTGGTACATTTTGAACTTCTCTCACCCACCTGTAAATAAATGACACAAACAAAGACAAATCTACAAACAATCAAGCTTAGATCAGAAATGAAAATTCATAATTGAAAGGTCTAAATGTATTCATACCGAACTGATTCCTTTGATTGGACGTACCTTATCAGAGAATTACCAATGTACTACCAGGGTCGCTAATATATAAATTGAAATTTGTAGCACATACATAGTGTATGTGCTACAAAATGTAAAACTTTAAATTACAATGAGTAATATAGATATAAATATAGATCGTAACTCATTGTAGTTTTAAGGTTTCAGTCCTGTGATTTTCCTTGTGAAGCACCAATTTTACTTTTAATTCTACCGAAAAATTGTAGTGATAACTCTGTTCTGATGTGATAGATTTAGTGATAGATTTGAGCCTGCGTGTCTCAGCGGTCACCATCGGACGCGCTACGTGCTGGC
>DWNE01004654.1:0-14891 GCA_018249875.1 Cecropterus toxeus
GTTTATTACGGTTTTTCAAGTAGGTCTCAGTTTCGAAAATATAAGCAAAACTGATAAGTTAAAATGGAAAAATGTGACAAAATTCAGCTGTAAAAGAATCAACTGCCCGCCAGTGGAAGAGCCGACATGCGTCAGAATGAGAAACAAGAAAATTGGTTCAAAAACAAAAGACATCTTCATAATGTTGTTGAATAAATGCGAAATGGAATACATGAAGTGTCATCAAGGTAATAGAAATAAATATCACGTGATTTCGAGACGAGAAACTCGAATACTTTACTAAATAAAGCATTTGTCATGTCTTTTGCGCTACTAATAGTAGCGCATAGATAGCATCGATAGATCATGCATAGATAAATCTATATTTTGTTTGATAATTTATTTAAATCTCAAGTTATAATTGTTATGTTGAAGAACATGCCATAAATCACGAGTCACCTGGCATATAGACAAGTAGTGACAACTAGTGCAGACTAAAGACTAAACTCAACATGTAGCTCATATTAAACCTAGCAGCAAATTTCAGAAACAAAATTAAATAGCGTGGCGTTAAGATACACTTACGAACTTACCTATCATTCGTCGGACCGGAATTTCGAACCACAGCGGAATGACAAATATAAATACTTAAGCTTTTGTGCAGTTTTTGTATAATAAAAATGTACCGCGTAACAGAAGAATGTGACGCGTTACAGAAAAACGTGACGGAAAATTTTTCCCATACGTCGATAAATAAATTCCACTTCAATTAGAGTCATGTTTTATGTTAAGAGGCTTCACGCAGTTTCCTATGCGTTAACGCGTTAAATATTATTCTGGTTTATTACTTAGGTTATTTATATTTAACCTAGTTCGAAGAGCATCAGTGAGCGTAAAATTATCTTAAAGCTAGAGCTTCTATTTATCTACTGTTTCAGATTACCAAGCTACTGAAGTATCAATGAAGAAATGTGGACATGACAAATCTGGACGTCCTGGTAGTGCCTAATTATGTACATCCATATATTACAATAGCAAGGATAGAACCAGTGTAACATTTCAATTACATACGACCCTACAATTGCCAGGTGGTAGAACCAGTGTAGTTTGACCGGGGAGCTACCACCACCACACCTATTTCTAGTGGCGCAGTTCTTCC
Source organism: Cecropterus toxeus (assembly GCA_018249875.1). Taxonomy (NCBI): domain Eukaryota; kingdom Metazoa; phylum Arthropoda; class Insecta; order Lepidoptera; family Hesperiidae; genus Cecropterus; species Cecropterus toxeus. Next base: position 1,139 of record DWNE01004654.1, read on the forward strand.
GTGCGATGAAAGAGTGTTGTCGGCTCACTTATGTACTCACTTATATTTGCTACTTTAATCTGCTAATTTTATCATAATGGACTCATAGGGTCACGGGTCTCCTCTCAAAGCGAGAACCTTAAAACCAAGTGTATGTGGTAGACTTTACACTTCATCAAGAACTTTGTTTAAAAACACGCAAGTACAAGTTCCTCAGAATGTTTTGTTTAACCGTTATATCAAAATTATCAAGTAACATAATGTAAAGGCTCCCTAACTTTAAAAAATCAAAATATGCCTGTGATTTAAATCTTCATCCTCTTAAATCTGACAGAAGCTTTAACCACAAACGAGGTTTATTTGGCAATATAGTCAATATGATAGTGCCACCAACGCATCAAATGATTTCTGCTTCAATTACAGACAGTACATCGAAATATTTTATAATAAAAGGCAATTTGTGCTTAGATTATTCCCGAAGCTCCATTCGCTATCATCACACTTATCTCTGGAAACCTCGAGTGTCACCATTTGCTTCAAAATATAAAACTTAATGTACCATATAGATACCCTCGGCAACCTATTGATAAAGTCTTTCATATCCCCTCTAGTAGAACCAACCTCATCCTATATTCCCCCCTACCAAGAATTTGCGCCAATTACAACCAAGTAAGTGCTTACAAAGACATAGACATCTTTAATAATACAATTATTAGCCTGAAAAAAGAAACTATCTACTGTACTTGTTCATTAAATTTTTAATTTAATTTTTCTATCATCTTTAAGTAACTAATATATGAAATGTGCAATAACGCGTTTATGCAGTGTCAATGTTTATTGTTTGTAAGCTGTTGGTGAGTCCTAATAAATAAATCACATTTATAATGGCAATGAGTATTCCATGTGTTAATCCAAACTTTACGTTTGCCAAATTTCAGCGAAATCCGACTAGTACTTTTTGCGTAAAAGAGTAAAAATCTTCCTCACAAACTGTCGCATTTATAATAAACGTATCTGAACGTATTTACAGGAAAATTACGAGCCAAGCGAGAAACATTAAGAGGTATAAAGGATCAAGCCAATCAAAATTACGGATCACCGAAAACAAAATTAGACAAACAAGGTATTTGGGCTCAATCTAGTTTTATAGTCACGAGGACGACCCGCATGGAGCGGCCACCATACCGGCCTGACACGCAATAGGGTCCGGGTTCGATTCCCGGCCAGACATCTGAATGAATAATTTAGATTTCTGTTCTGAGTCTGTTTGTGTATTCATCTTGGTGTGTGTCCATGTTAGCTACGACAAAGGAGAAAATCCTAGTATGAGTTATGGTGTAGAAAGCGTACATCGTTATTTATTATTATTCAATGATTCATTTGCTACTTTTCATTACATTGAAGTAGCAAACGAGCATGCAGTCCACCTGATGGCAAATGGTCACTCCTGCCCATGGACATCTGTAAGCAGGTTCATGTAGAATAGGCTTCGATCAAATATATACTTGATCGAAGAGAATAGGGGTTCTTTCTACAATGCGTTGCTACTCCCGAGGACTGAGATAATCGCCTCATATATAAGTGAGCCGGCAACCACACCCTTCCAACGAAACGCAAGAACTGCTTCACGCTATAAATAGGTAGCAGTGGTACCTCCCTAGTCGAATCTAAACTGGTTCTTCCACCTGACGAATAAGCAAATCTCATCAGCAGCTCATCTCAGGTCTCGAAAGTAGCAACGCATCTGTGATCGACTTCAGATAGAACCGCTGTTCTATATGAAGTAACTTGCAGAGGTCCATTGGCGGCAGGAACCACTTACCATCTAAGTGGAAAGCATGCTCGTCTGCAACTTCAATCTTATTAAAAAAGACTTCGATTTTATCTAGGTTTGATTACAGATGTCCAAGGGCGGCGCACGTAAAATACTGAGTAATATTTCACGACTAAGTTAATTTTACTGTTACTTTATCTTTCTCTCCGAGAAGTATATATGGTATAAACATTTTAATAAATGCTTTCTAATCTTTTCTTTGGTATAAACATTTTAATAAATGCTTTCTTATCTTTTTAGGAAACGTTACACTAAACCAGTTCAAACCATACCGGCAAAAAAGTATTTTGGGAGATATATCAGTCTTCGGATTTCCTTTCGGTACAGATATACAACAACATAGAGGTATAGTTATTTATAAAATCCGACATACCAATTAAACAGTGGGGCTTTTGAATCTTTTTTTTATATATTTTGCTGATTCTTCATGAATCACCAAAATATAAAAAATATATGATTTCAGTATAAAAAAATTAATTCAGTGGCGTAGTGTGGGCTTACGCCACTCGGGGCGGTAGTTGAACTCGCCACACATTCACAAGCAAAACAAAACGACAACATCAAACTTGCCGACCAAAAAAATAAAAACGACAATATCTAACTTGACGTCCAAAACCAAAAAACTGACGACCAAAAAAAAGGACAATACCTAACTTGACAACCAAAAAACAATTTTAAAAAATTAACAATTTTTACTTAGCTATCCAATTTTAACTTTTAGGCTTCCATTTCCAAAGGGTAAATACGATACCCTATAATTAGTAAGACTTCGCTGTCCGTCTGTCTATCTGTCTGTCAGCAGGCTGTATCCCAGGAACCGTGATAGCTACACACTTGAAATTTTCACAGATGATGTATTTCTGTTGCCGCTATAACAACAAATACTAAAGAACAAAACAAAATAAATATCAACAGGATTAAAAATAAGACAAAATAAATATCTATTAGCTCAGACAACAAACGTGATTTTTTTGCCGTTTTTTATATATGGTACTGAACCATACGTGCGCGAGTCTGACTCGCGCTTGGCCAATTTTTGTTATTATCATTTTAATGAATAAAGGTAAAATATAAATGCCATTAACCACGGTGTGATAGAGCAATCAGTTTTCGACTATAAGCATTATCTTTGGGTAAAACTGTATCTTTAATTTAAATGTATGAAGTTTGAAATGTGCTTGCATTAATAACCATGCAAGGCAGTGATTTGTACAACATATTTCAATGTTTTAAATAACATTATAGTATTACTAACTGTAAAGGATCCGGGAAGTATTCGTTCCCATTACATTCGTTTATTGAATTTATTCATGACTCACGTTCTTATGCGGTAACCATCTTAATCTTCAGGAGTACCAACTTCATATAGTGTTTTCACATGGTGCATATCTGAAGTCGATCACAGATGGGTTGCTGGACTGACTTGGTCTCCATGTATATAAGTGAGCCGGAAACCACATCCTTTCACCAAAACGCGAGAACTGATTGACAGTTGTAATAGGTGTGGCGGTGGTATCCCTCCGGTCGAACTACACTGGTTCTACCTGGTTAACTTTATTATCTATACTTAATAGGAGGAGCAGTTCGATCAACACCTAAACCTAGTTCAGAGGAGGCCAACAATAGAAATGAAGAAAGTGATGTAAAAACAAACGATGATAGTGAGTCATCAAATGAAGCGAGCGAGAAAGAAGATAAAGATAATACTGTGGATGTGAAAGAAGAAGCTGAATTTATATCGATTGAAAAACATATTCAAGAGTCAGAGACAGAAGACACGACGCGAAGCCCTCTTGTAGATGGCAGTGCTAAAGAGGAAGAAAATAATAACGAAGCATCTGTTAAAGAAAACGAGGAAGGTGAAAACAATAATGGTGGTTCTGATTCAAATAAAGAATTTTCAGATAATGTTACAGAAAATGATATAGTACAACTGGAATCAAATGAGGAAGAATCGCAAAGTTCTAAGACGGATTCCGATAAGGATCCCAAGATAAATGTGGAGACTGACGAAGAGTCTAGGAAAGACCCCAAGATAGATGTGAAAACTGATGAAGATTCTAAAGAAGAACCCAAGATAAGCGCGAAGACTGATGAAGATTCTAAAGAAGATCCCACAATAAGCGTGAAAAGTGAAGAAAGTGGTGAGAGTCACTCCATACACGTTCCAGAGGATAGTAGCGAAGAAGAAGATGGAATTCCAAACAGATTTGCGACCTCTAAAACTACGAGGACACCAAAACCTTCAGCGCAATATAGTAATGATGATTATGATTTAATGGCTGCTAACGAGGGAGGTAAGTCTTTAAAAATAAGGTAAACAATAATAGCCGTCACGGGACGCCTGGCAGATGTGAAACATCATGTACATGCAAGTAATATGAAAAGACAAGATTGCGTCAGGAACTAAATATATAGCATAATGAATTAATGCCATCTACAAACAGTACCCCGCACTAAGTCGAATAACACCACAGCCCGCTTAGTTTACTTCGATACTTAATTGTTTCAATAATGTACAACAGATGGCGCAAAATACCTAAATGCAAGCCTTAGCCACTAGTTAGATTTACGTGCGCCTGTAGATGTTTCACTTCAAAATCGTTTAACGAGTATATAAAAGTTTTCACTTCAATAAAGTTCTACGTCTAATAATCCCGATAATTTTCAGTCGACTTCGAGGATTATGGCAAAGAATGTCCAACTGTGTGTCCAGCTGCTGAAGTGATGCTATGTGGGCGATGCAAAGATGGTGTTTATAGAACATTTATGAGCGTGTGTCACTTAAGGATGTTCAACTGCAAACATCCAGAAGAAAGTAAGTTGGACAAAATAATACTGACTTGACGCTTTCGTAGAACAGACGATTGGTTAATCCACTAGTACCGGGGTCTGAATTGGGCTATCCCTTGCCTGTCGTAAGAGCTGACTAAAAGGGACCATCCGGGGTTGCGAGTGGCAAGCGACCTTGGGAAGGAAGGCGGTATCAGTGGTCGTATACCGTCGTAAAGACCAGACAATGTGGTGACAGCAGTCGCTCATGGGTGGAACCCGGTGGGGCAACGCGCTTATATGACTCTATTTGCTTCCCTTTGGAGATCTGAGGGATTTATGTACGATAAAATCCCTTTATTTGTTTGTCCATCTGTCCGTAATATTGAAGGGAGGACCAAATGTGATTTTTTTGCTGTTTTATAGATAATAGTACGGAACCCTCCATCTCCTTGTTCTATTTACGAACTACATTTCCTCACATGTACTTTTTACCCCACCAGAAGTGGAACTGGTTACACGGTACCCATGCGTTTTGTCTGCGCCGTACCTACAAGAAGCTCCGTCTCCTCGAGGCAGGGTATCGCAGCCAGGTGACAGAGACGTCGTGTTACAGTATATTAGATGCAGGGAAAAGAAAAACCTTGGTGGAAACGAGAAAGGTAATTTTATTATGCTATGTAAATGGTATAATCGGGCGTTTGCCAAAATTTGATATCCTGTGGTCTGATCATGATTTGGTCTAACCCTAGAGACCCACCAAAACGATGAGCCACAGTTTTTAGGAGGGTTCTAATGTCCACAAAATGTAACAATATTAAAAACGGAGGGGTATGTAAAATAAAAAAGGAAGATTTCTAGGGTTTTTACCCAACTGCGTCAGAAGAATGGTAATATTTTTCCTGCGTATGTTTGTTTGTATGTATATCCATTTCTTTGGCACGCTACAGCTCAAACGGCTTGACGGTCTAACATATCATTAAAATTTGTTACAGATGATCCAGAATGTTATTTCGGGACTGAAAGTTGAATAAAATATTACCAGAATATGGTATTTATTATAGCTCATTCACAATAATCAAAGTTGTTTTATTTTCTAGGTCGAAGAACTAAGTGAATTTGCTTTACGAATAGTTTATTTCTATACACGTATTTAAAAATATAAAATAATAAAACAATAAATAGATAAAAGTAGACTAGTCTTTGTGTTAAACCCTTAGTTCTAGGATAAACAGTCTGAAATTTGTTGACAAAAAAAACACCAGAAGGTGGTGGAACCAGTACTTCGACCGAGAAGGTATCGTTCCCATATTATTTCTAGCGTAGAGCAATTCTTACACAAGGTGGCTCTTCCACATACCTGTGTTTGCTAGTTCACTTATATATAAGGCGTCATCTCAGTTTTTGGGACTAGCAACACATCTGCAGCGGCTACTTGCCAACAAGAATGCAATGCATGCTCGAAGTTGGCTGTATAAGCATTTAAATTGCTTCAATACTATTACCGTTTGCCCCTATACATGGTAATGCACAATGTACGTTTCTGCCTTTACCTTAAATCGTACATTGCAATGTATTCAGTGGCGTAGCGTGGGCTGGCCCGGGGCGGAAGTTGAACTCGCCACACATTATACAAATTTTATACAAATTTATACAAAACTTATACTAAATTCTACCTTAATAACTTATCTCTCGATCAATTCTCAAGTCTCATGTCTATTTACTTGTAGATGCAATATGTGTATCTATAAAATCTAATTGATCCAATGATATTTTAATAGTAAAATCGTAGACAAAACACAACTGTCTCGTCGATCGTGTGCGTATTATGAAATTGATATTATTGTATGTGCTGTTGTTAAATTTTCACGAAAATAATTTCCTACTATCTCTCTACCTCGGGAAAAACCAGTTTTTTGACGTTATCGTTCAGTTCAAGCAGTTTTACAATTTATAATTATTTGCAAAAAGTTGATGCTTTGTTCGCTTTATCAGATTTGTAAATCGAAAACGCATATATATACCATTTAATACCTCCACAAGTCTATGGTCTACACTTTACAGTGAACTTCTAAACGGTTTAATGATATAAGATTAGATAAAAAATAAACTTCTAGCAGTTTTGTAATGTTACTCCCTGTATAAGTCCTGCATAGCCGGTAAGTTTGTTCCTGGAACGTTCTATTTTTGAATATAGATACTTTTTTTTTAATTGATATTTAGAAAAACGTCATACCTTTGTGCCAGTAAAACTCAAACTATGAGTTCTGATTTTTACACGATGCTCTTCTAAACGAGTGTGTATTTTATATCGTTATTACTGAAGTTATCACATTCGCGACATATTATACGAAGTCACAGTGAAGCGTGACTGAGTTTGGATACAAATAGTAGCCTTAAATAAATTCGTAACCGTTTTTTTACAATTTAGTAGCAAACGATCGCGCAGTCCGTGCAGTAAGTGGTCACTGCCGCCCATGGACATCTGTAAGCAACTTCATATAGAACAGTTTTTTCTAGAAATTAATCACATGTGTTGCTTTTGCTGATGGCTAAGATAGCCTTTTGTTCAAGTGAGCCGGCAAGACCAGGGGTTCTATATGAAGTCTATCCCAGATGCGTTGCTTCCCCGAGGGCTGAGATGGTCGCCTCACTTAAAAGTGAGCCAGCAACCACACCCTTCCACCAAAACGCAAGAATTACTTCACGCTAGAAATAGGTGTGGCGGTGGGACTTCCCTGGGCAAACTACATAGGCTTACCACCTGGAACCATTCTTTATTGAGCCAACTATTTGTCACATTTACAGTATTTACACGGTTCATTATTATTTTATTGCCAACTAAAGACTTGTCCCGGTTTCACACAGGTGCAATACTAAATATACTACAAAATGTCTTTATATGCAACATTAACAGCTTTTATGTAATTAGACAATGTGTTCCATTAAGACATCACATTGTAAACCTCTAAAATAATCAGTGTTTCTTCACTATATTATGCACAGCCCCGGAACTAGGAGGGGGCAAAGGCCCGGAGCACGCCCTGGGCCTATACCCCGGGTGGCAAATTCAAACCTTGCTAACGAATGTGCAACTCATGATTGATTTAATTTTGACCATTAGAATGCTTAGTAGAAAGTGGAACTCTTACCACATATATGTTGGAATGACCAGCAATTATTGAAAATTTGATGGCTGAAATGATGGTAAAAAGAAATTCAAGTGGGTAGAAGTGGCATTTTTAAGTTCGCCCTGCCTAAAAATACTATGTTACTACTTGACCAAGCTAACTAGATGAACAGGAGGAATGCGGTCTCCCTCCCCGCTCCCGTCTCATGCCCCGCTCGTCCTAGTACCGTTCGCACCTAAACTCCCTAATCTATTATGATTTACTATTAATTAAATAAATAAGCAAAATTAATTTGTTGTACTCATTAGTTTCTGTTACAATGATAACCTAAATATGTAAAAAGAATGTTTTTAACGTTAAACGTTAAGTATAAATTATTAAGACAGAAATTTATTAAAATTTACATTTCTTTGAAATCAACATTTCACATAAAATTATTTTTTTTGTCATCAGTACTTGCATTCTTGCGAATGAGGCCACGTTTGACATTCGTCTAGTTAGCTTGGTCGGCTTACTATACTCGGGTTAAATTCGATCTGGAATAAATGTAAACAAACCATAAAAATTCCTCTGTAGGGTACCAACCAACAAATTTGTACACAATTGCATTTTATATTCAACCAAAGTATGCATTAAATTTTCACAAAGTAATTTAATTAAGAAGAGTTGATCAACTTAAGCGCAACGTAATTTAACTAAGAAGAGTTGATTAACTAATAAGGACCAACTGCAAGATAATATTGCAAAACCGGTCAAACAAACGTTAATTACCACTATCGTCATTGTATAACTTTGATGTTACAACCTTAATTCCATGAAGGGACTTGCAACCTATGAAATGGTTGTATTATTTTAATGTAACAGTTCTGATTACACAATGTTTATGGCGACAAGAGTTTGCTGTAAAGTTGTTTCATTTAACAAAATAAATCGCATGATTTATAGGTAACAGATAAAAGTTAATTGTAGGTAAAAAGAAACAGCTGAACTGATAAAACAACAATAAGTTTCTTTCCCCTGCCTGTCAGTGGTTGTTAGGTAACGCTGTTATTAAAAATTCCATATTGAATTTGGTCCGAGTTTTTATTTAATAGCTTTTATAAATTTAAATAAAAGCTTTTATTTAACTTGCAATGTTTGTATGTATGTTTGGGTCAAATCTTGCAAGCTGAATTTAACCTACTTCTCGGTGTTTCATTGAGCTGAAATTTAGAACACACAATAAGTTCTGATGACAATGCAATTATATGTTTGCGGTATACATATTTTTGTCCAACCCACCCAATATTGGTATCAAGTAAAAGAGCTTAAACTGTAGAATTCAATACTGTACGGAAAAAAAGCTTTTTTTAAAAATACTTTTTATATATATTTTTTTAACTATTTTTCTAGTTTTAATGTCTTTGTTTCAGAAAAATGGCATCATACAGCGAACAACCTAACAAATATGTGTTATCTTTAGACTCGTTAGATCTGAGCCTTCTACCTACCTATCAATCAAGACTCAACAGTAACACCACCTCGTTATGGTCAGCAAGTAATTTGAATGGAAAAACTAATAATTATTTCCAATTTGAAATCAAACCAAAAACGGAAAAGTCATCAGATATCGATGAAAGTCTTGATGGTATGTTATTTGTTATTATGTTATTACGCAACTGCATCAGACGGAGGGTAATGTTTTTCGAGCGTATGTATGTAAGTATGTAAGTATACACACGCCTTCTACAAAAAAAATACAACAATGTATACAAGTATGTATGTATGTTTCTTTGTATGTCCATTTTTTTTGCACACCCTACAGTCCAAACAGCTGGACGGATTGTGACGTATGACATATCATTAGAATCGTCTCACTTTGCATAGTGACATAGGCTATATAATTTTTAAAAATGGCACCAGGAAATAAAAAAAAAGGGGGGATGATTTTTTTTACCTATTACGACAATATAGGTGTGAAATGAAAGCTAGTAAATAGACCATTCTAAATATATATATATTTCTCATATAATAATTTTACATGACTATTGACAAACTTATATAAGCGTTCAATTAAATATATAACATTATGAACAAAAATTTTGTTTTGAGCAGTTGAGTTTTTTGTTTTTGTTTTTAACAACTTTACTAGTTCAATAAATAAATTTTGTATACACACTTCCAGATTCACTACTAGAAACAACATGTTATATTTGCAACCTCAAAGTGCCTGGTGCATATATAACTGATCACGAAAACAGCCTAAAGCATCAAGCATATGTCAAAATAGCCGATGTTGTACTCGACAGAGCGAGACAACACATGTTAAAGCGAGAGAGCAGATGCAACGCACGAAAAATAGATACCATGTACTTCTGTGGACCCTGTGTCATCGTTGTGCCAGCAACGGATAAAGAAGATCACGAGAAATCAAAGTTACACAAACGATCAGTGTCATTAGACAGGTTATTATATGAATTAGTCTCGTTATATACTGAAGATGAGAATGAAACGGAAAGAACACATAAAGTTGATGAAAATTTTCTTGCAACGAATTCAAACATGGATGATAATGGTAACAATGTGAACAGTGAAGTTGACAGGAATTTTGAAAACACAGTCCTTATCAGTGACGTTGAGGCCTGTTTAAATAAACATGAAATTGAGAAACACAAGGAAATTAAAGTGAACGGGAAGGAAAATTCAAATTCACCCTCGGTTAATACAGTAACGATAGAAACATTAGACGGTCACGAGATAAAAATATCTGAGGACAATTTCCATGGGTTCATGCGGATTGGGAAATACCATTTACAATGTAAATTGTGTAAAATGATCATCAAAAATGAGGAGGAACACAAAACTTCTAAGGAACATGTGAACATAATTCTGAAACCGATGAACGATAAACATTGTATTAGAAATGTGAGTATAAATTGTGTTTCTTAGTAGCAAACGAGCTTGCAGTCCACCTGATGGTAAGTGGCTGCCAATCTGTAAGCAACTTCATATAGAACTAGTTCTATTTTAAGTCGATCAGATGTGTTGCTACTCCCGAGGACTAAGATGGTCGCCTCATATATAAGTTAGCCGGTAACCACAAACTTTCTCACGCTAGAAATAGGTGCGTGGTACTTCCCCGGTTGAACTTCACTGGTCATACCACCTGGTAAATATATTGTTCTCTTTTTGAAGTGAAAAGTTCTATGGGTGAGCACTTTGTGTCAACATAGATCATAGAACTCGCGTCATCGTCATCGCACTTCATGAGTTATATGTATACTGTGTGTATTATGTACATATGTTACGGAGCAGTGGTGAGACGCTTTAATGTGTTGAGGTGACAAGGGGGTGAGGTGGAGTGACAAGGGGGTGAGGTGGGGTGACAAGGGGGTGAGGTGGAGAGAGGTGAGGGGTGAGGTTAGGTGAGGCGAGGGGAAGGTGTGGTGAGGAGAGGAGAGGTTGACATTTGGCGGAGACGTCATTATGGAAAAAAATTGGAAATAAATCATTGCTTAAAGAGTATTTTTCTAGTGTCTTATTTTATAGTGTTATACATAGATATACCTCCGTGCATTATATTTTTAAGTGATTTTTTTTTAATCGAACAATTTTAAAAAATCTTGATTGGCACATCGGGTTTTTTTTAAATATTTGTAACATTACAAGTTTGTTTTTATGATAGAATCTTATTTCGTCGTCAACCCACTACTGTCCCACTGCTGGGCACGGGTCTTCTCTCAGAATGAGAGAGCTTTTAGGCCATAGTCCACCGCACTGGCCAAGTTCAAATTAGTAGACTTCACACATCTTTTAGAACTCTTTTTTTTTAAGTACTCTCAGATGTGCAGGTTTCCTCACGATGTTTTCCCTCGCCCTAAAGCAGTGATAATTAAATTCTAGTACGCACATCATTTTAGAAAAATCAGTGGTGCATGCCTGGGATTCGAACCTCGGACCCTCGATTAAGAGGCTGATTTCAACCATTAGGCTATCACTGCTCATTATTTTATTTAAATGTCTCTAATAAGATAAAATAATAATAAACGTTTTCTGTTTATAGTTGGATGATTCATGGAGTCACTGTGCTATTTGCAACCAAATAATCGATAATTCAGACGTCCATGCACTTTACAACGAATTACATGAAAATTTGCTCCAAAAGGCACTTGTGGTTCATAAAGCACCACCAAATAAGTTTAACCTACTAATAGAAAATGGTGTTAGCAAAGTTACAGATAGTTCTGAATATCATTGTTCAACTTGCAATATAGGGATGCATGTAAATAACACAGAGTCTCATATGAACGGAGGGAAACATGCAATGAACTCTAAATCAAATCTACATTACTTGATGAAGCAAATCGAAGGAGCTAAAGATTTAATCTGTAGAGTTTGTCAAATACATGTTAATGATAATCCAAAAGCTGTTGAAAATCACGTTAACACGACTGAACATTCGAACAATTTGAAAGATTTCTTATCGAATAATCATGTCAGGGCACTCAAGGACGAGTTTTACTGTAAACCATGTGACGTAAAGTTTGGAAGAAAGAATGAGTTCTATCACATAGAGAAGCTGAGCCATGAAGTCAATTTAGCCGCTTTTGAAGGTAGATTGGGAGAAAGCAATGTAGACACAAAGGAAGAATCGAATTCGGAGAAATCTCCTGAGAGACCCAACGTTTTTTACTGTCATGTCTGCAATGTGAACATTCCAAACAATCCCAGCAATATTAAGTCCCATAACGATGGTAGTAAACATAGGAAGAATGTGTCAAATGTTCTAGCAGAAATTGACACTGCCATAGAAAGAGTGGCTATAGAAAGTGTGACTGGTGTCCCATACCAAATGGAATCGACGCCAAATGATAAAGAACTAAGATGCAAAGCTTGCAATGTAATTGTTCCGAACAAAGAAGCTAACATCGACGAGCACGTTAAAGGATCGAAACATAAATTCAATGAAAAAAAGTTGATGCTAGATAATAATATTGAAATGAAAGCCGATAAATATGTTTGTACGATATGCAATGTGGTAATATCAACTGAACAAGAATATAATCATATTAAAAAACCCACACATTTGACACTCCTATATTTCGCACGGAACCAAGATAAATCATTTAAACCGGAAACGAAAGAAAACACACCGAAAGATGAACACAAAACAGTGCCAGAAATTAAAACAGAAACTGAGGACGTACCCAAAACTATATCCGCAAATCTATATTCAGTCTTGAAACACCATTTCTCTGAAACTGACGACCCAGATATAATCAGCTGTAGAGTTTGCTTTACTAATATTATACACACAGAACTTGATGTTTTGAACCACGCTAATGACAAAACACATATGACAGGGTACAGAGACTTAATGGCACGAAATCTTATCTTCGAAACCGACATGTCCACGTTCTTTTGTGGCATTTGCAACTGCTTAGTGCCGGGTAAGGGCGAGTTCCATCACGTTTTCGGCTCGAGACACGCCGGGAACTATACCAAAGTCATCGCTGAGGAACGTTGCGAAATTTGTGACGTCGCTACTAATACCATGGAATACCACATAAGCACGCCTCAACATATGGTTAAGTTGAAGCAAAGACAAACAGTTTTAGATCACTGTGAAGCATGCAATGCGCTGATAATGAAAAATGAAGGTAATTTTGCACAACACAGCGAGAACTGTGATCTGATGTTGAAACACAGTTTGGTTGTGAAAGATAAGATCTGTTTCTGCATTATCTGTGATTTGTATTTCGCGCGAAATTTAATAGAAGAGCATGTTAAAAGTAATCATCATTTGTTGCTCCTTAAGATGGCTACGTAAAATGAAATAAGTGGAAGTAAGTCCGGATAGACGTCTAATACTAATAATCTTTCAAGAAACTACGTTATTGCCCTAAGAATAAAACTACAAAATCTTAATATTTAAATCAATAAATATAACCGATTCTCTTATATACTTATATATAAAAATAAGCAGTGGTGAGACGCTTTAATGTGTTGAGGTGACAAGGGGGTGAGGTGGAGTGACAAGGGGGTGAGGTGGGGTGAC
>DWNE01004655.1:0-14888 GCA_018249875.1 Cecropterus toxeus
AACTTATAAGTATAATATATATTATTTTTAGTAGCTGTGGATTTTGTTAAATAAATAAATAAATCAGTAGCAAATTCAGAGAGAACATGGTAAGAAGCCTCCCCACACCATAAATTCACCACTAGATCCACCAGTATAAGAAAACATAAAATGACAAACTATATTAAGAACTTTCAAGTCGAGATGTAAATCAAAACTCTTCTTTAGCCTGGAAAGGCTGATGTTAAATATTAAAGATTCGGATAACTGGTCGATCACCAAACTTTTATAATTTTTTGATGTAACGATTTCCGAATTTATAATTTATACACAGTACCAGCATAGGCACAGACTTTATTCCTCAAAGGAGAGATAAGTACCTACTAGATACGTAAATGTCCTACGTAGTAAGGGCGAAAGGGACCAAAAACAGAATTTCAGCAAATTGAGTTAAATACTTGGAAGTACCGGGTGGTAGAAGCAAAGTTGTTCGACCGAGCAAGTACCACCGCCACACCTAGCATGAAGCAGTTCTTGCGTTTCGGTGGAAGAGTGTGGTCGCCGGCTCACTTCTATATGAGGCGACCATCCTAGTCCTCAGGAGTAGCAACACATCTGTGATCGACTTCAGATAGAACCCCAGTTCTATATGAAGTTGCTTTCAGAAGTACATGGGCGGCAGTACCCACTTACCATCAGGTAGACTGCATGCTCGTTTGCTACTTTATGTTTTTATAAGAAAAGTACTCCAAATAACGAAGTCGGTAGAACAATTTCGCGCCAAGATTTTTTATAGCGTAGCATATATGATAGCACGGTGAGACCCTGGGATAAATATCATTCCATCTAATCAAAACTTTGAGATAACTCAATATTTTAAACAAGATACAAAGTAGAGCCTGACATGTGGTTATCTATTTAAATTCCGCGTAGGTACACGCCTTTACTTAAAGTTGAAATTTAACTCATTTTGCGTCACAAAATGCAAAAAGGTTTAATCTTATTGATAAAAAAGCAGTTATTAGACACCATGTATAACGGAGAAACAGCTACCATTCTTCCCATTATTTACGTGGTCCGCTTTCGCAAGCAGTCTTCAAATAAACTGAATAGAACTCATTACGAGCTGAACAAAACCTCGCGTAGACGGTTTAAAAGTTCAACTAGTTTTTATATCGTTGTTAAGGTCAGGAGTTAAATGTTCCTCAGTACGCCTGCGATTTATTATGTTTTTAACCGATTAAATATTATCGCAGTTGTTATATTTAAGTACTTGAAAGACTGCACTATTTCTTTTTTATATGTTATCCAGTTTATATAAAATACCTTGAATACTAAATACCACTACCAGATCCTTTAAAAAGGCCAAAATATATGATTTATTTCAGTATTGGTTAATATTAAACTCTAGAGACAATTGCTGCGTAAGATTGTATCTGATTTGATTGAGGAAGTCATTTTCTTCCGCATTCGTGTAGGTACTATTATTTTTTGAAAATGTTGGTAGGTACATATCTGATGTGGAGTTGTGACCATATTTGCAATTTTCAATTTCGAGTCACAATTTACGATTGCGAACTTCGTACTTTAACTACTTTTCGTGCTTCGTACTTTTACTTTACTTTCCTGAACTTCGTTTTTATAAGCGACTCTATCTGACAAGCAAACAATAAAGAATGAGTTTTTTTATGATAATTTAGCTGACTCGGCTAGAGAAAAAGATTTTTTTTCACTGTTTAAATTTTTATAACAATTGGCTCCGTAACTTCGTTGAACATTTTTCGCTATTCCTTAAAGTTTCTGATTTGGCCATCGACGCCTGTAATGATCAACCTAGCCCGGTCTGACCATTACGTACCTGTGTGCAGACTTAACGGAGCCGTATCGGAAATGCTTCTCGACACGGAAAAGGTAGATCCAGCACTCTGGGATGGGGAAGCGGATAGCCACGTCCTCGCACGGCACCTGGCCCAGCTTGCGAGACGCGAAACCAGGCACCAGCACATCCGCACGCAGCTCCACCTACACACATATACTCATATTGTTCTGTTTTTTTTTTTAATATTAAAGAAGCAAACGATACCACCAAATCACCGGATGTCTGCTGATATGTGGTTGGTACGTTCTACAGATATCCAAAATCAAAACCATTTAGAATCTTACAGATAAATATAGGTATATAAAGTCAAATGAAGATCCATTGCTTTACTGACCGTTGCTTACGGACGCAATTACCGACAGCCAGAAAATCTCTTATGTTTGTGGCAAAGCAACATCACCATCATCATAGAAATTATTATCACAGCGGGTGCCACCTCGTTTAAATTGCAGATAAACCTGGTTTATAGTTTTTAAAAGAAGATCTCCCTCATAAACGTCGCAAATTGAAAAAATATTGAAGTTTATTCCATTTTTTTATCTGATCAACTCGGAGATCGTTATAATTCTAAGAATATCTCGCGTTAGCGTTTATTCAGATAAGTTTCAAGTTTTTGTTTTTTTGCAGAGATGTGAGGTATAATGATTTAAGGTTAAATACATTAGGTAAATGTTTATCTTAACTATGCAATTTAAAGTAGAAAAATCGTATTACTTTTTTAATATTTGATTCAACTACTAACGTAAAATTTACATATTGACAAATATTTAAATAAACGAAACATAATAAAAAATATCATAATTAATATTCAAATAGTTCAATCTGGTATTTGGAACTGATCCAAACTCCTTAAACAAAAAGCATGATAATTAAATCGATAAGCAATACATAATGAACCTGAAACTTGTTTGAAAACTTTCAAAGTATCGCTAAACGTAAAATCGTATGTTGTATTGTATGTTGTTGAGATCAACCTGAAAAATCTGAAACATTAACATTACAAAGAATGTAATTTTTGGTTACCTTGTTCCCGGTGACGCACCAGACGGCCTTGAGCTGCAGCGGCAGCTCGCGATTGCGCGGTGGCCGCACGCGGAACCGCAGCAGCTCGATGTAGCACGCGTCCGGCGGCTTGAACCTGCCACACACCCACCCGCCTACAGCACTACGCTAAACACACTTCACATGAACGTAACACTACACAACATTATCCACCCTATTTTTAGGGTTTTGTACCCGAAAAGTAATAACCCATTACCTTTTCAATTTTATGACTGTTTCTTTTTAAATAAATCCAATGCACTTATACAAGAAGTAGAATCGCAAATTTAAAAAATCGCATGTAAAATTTCAAAAAACGAGTCACGTAATGAATGGACAACCATCTTAAAAGTACCTAATAGATACCTACTCAATGAACTATGCTATAGTCTGGTTCGGAAATATTTTAGGGCATGATCTTATTTACTTAGAATTTAAGAATATTCATTAAATTATTTCGATATTAAATAAACATAATTATGTCTTCTTCTTTATGATTATAATTAATAAATAATAATATAAATTTATAATTCATTCCAAGTATACAACCCATTAACTTTATTTTTCGAACTTTGTAGTTATTGAAAAGGGAGTTAATATAGTCAGTCTGAATTTCTAAAATAATTTCACAAAAGTTTAACTAGTGTTGTACTTGATAATTTGCGATTCGTGGAAGGCATCCGGCTGCACGCACGCGTGGAACTCGGCGTCCTCCACGCGGATCCACTCCTCGGTGGCGACGGGGATGATGTCGTGGCGGCCCACCACCTCACGGCCCTGCCGCCGCAGGTCGTTCACGCCCAACTCCACGTCCGGCATACCTGTGTTCAACATGGCATTTTCATGAGAATTCAAAAGCATTAATTAAAAATATTCATATGCGAACTCTAGAACTTAGAACATCAACTCGTCGAAGCGATTGTAGCGCTTCGGAGGATGGTTTGTTATGGAAAAGAAACTGCGCGAGATCGTTACGACATATTTATGAGTGTAACTATTTGAAAGAGACGTGATGAAGTGATAATATGACGTGAGAGGCGTGATCAAGCTTAAAGTATGTCATAGTTTAAAATGCACTGACCGCTTAGAAAACCGAGGAAGAAGAGGCGAACGCGCGCAATCTGCTTGGTGACGCCGCCGTCCGCGTCCTGCTCCACCCATAGCTCGTCCACCGCCGTTATTTGAACCTGCCGGAACCAAACCAGTATCTATTGTGATACTTTCAAATTCACAATTTGTCTTATACAAATTATTTACTGGAGGTCAACACTGAAAAAATATTTCTGGTATTACACGAATATTGCTAAGTCTACTTTATGACATCCTTTATGCTGGCTTCCGACCAGAAGCCGTCAGGAGCCATCTATCAGAAGCCACCATTAGAGACAGAAAATTATGAACTTCGTCAATTTGACTCAATTATACTTTGTTAATAAAAAAAATCACCTCCTCCATCTTATAGGTAAGCGCGCGGTCGCGGTGCGCGGAGAGCCGGAATAGCGCCTCTTCCACACAACACGAGAACTGCTTCACGTCCTCGTACGTCAGCGAGCCCACCTTAAACAGCTGCGACACCTGCCACCACCACAACACTCAATACCTACGTCGAATTGCTTCCTAAACTTACGACATGACCTACAGGACTGAGGGTTTTCCATAACGCAAATTTATTCTCGACGGTGGATATGATATAATTTAGGAAATTGCAGTTTATAAATATTAATATGGTGTATATTTGTGGTCTTGACCATTCTATAAACTTAGATATTAACTAGGCCAAAATTACTTAATAGGGTTAAATATTACATAAAATCGTAAACACGGGCAGACCGACTAAAAGGACTTCCTATGTGTAGGAAGTCCTTTAAGTCGGTCCTTCTTAGGCTTTGATGCTAATAGCTAGACACAGAGTAGTACGAGACGAAGTAAGTGGAGAGTTCAATAAGTATTAAATTAGTCAAGATTAGATCACCTAACATTCATTAAAAAAAATCAATTAAAATCATTAATTGATTAATTAAAAGAAATAGTGTACACAATTTATTTCATTTAAACCAGTTAATTTAATACAGTCATATTGTAAAGCGACTATAAAATAGACAATTACTTGTGGCGCATGTTCTACAGGTAAGCCCAATTTCCGTAAGTCACTCCCAAACTCTTTGACACCCTGATAGTCTCCTTGGATGGCGTACGCGGCGAATTGCGACAGCTTGTTTGTAATGCGCTCTGCCTTGGTCACCTGTCCTGGGCTATATGGAAAATGGAAACTTCGTTAAATTAAGTTTTAAGAAAATATACTTCTAAATCATCTAACAGATAAGAGTAGACTGACTAATCGACCGACGTTTTTAAACATTCGTAACCCGCAAACGATCAAATTTACCTTTGTAGTACTTGTTTATGTTTAAACTCGTTTATCAATTATTACAAAATACCGTTCACGGTAAAATACACAAATACATTTTTAACATATAATATGTGGCATGATACATAGTTCTCAAAGTGTTACACTTACCGCACTCCAGGCCGTTCCTTGTAAAACACGTATTGTAACTTGACGGTAAAGATCTTGCCGAACTGGTCGAACTGCTGTGCGCCCACCTCTGACACTGAGTAGCAGGCCTGAAGCGGTAACTCTTGGAAGGGTTCCTTATCGGTGGCAGAGTTTAATAGCTGCACTACGGGGTTATCTCCTTGGTACGTCAGCCGTACGAAGATCTTCTTCCAGAATCTTCACAAAAGTTTAATAAAATTTATATGTGTATATCTAAACACGGTAGGTATGTAGGTGGATGTGGGAACAGTTTGGCCCTATCACGTATAAAAATGCCGTTTTGAAACGTGCAAGTCAAAAAATAAATCTATGATTACATTCTTTGTTTAACGTTCAGGAATGTGTCTTTATTATACTTCGCCAGATCTATCAAAATATGAGTTAAGCTATTTTTAAAAACGAATTAGTAGACAGATAACCATATTTTAAAACCAGGTACGTTTTACAAGAAAATTATATAATCAACAATATGTTATATACGTAATATATTTTACGAATATCAGATAATAAAAAATTTGGGAAATTACCTTTGACCAGTGATTTTCTTTTTATTAGGTTGTCGCAAATGCATTTCCCAGCCAGGACCTGCATATTTGGTACGTGGGAAGTCCTCCAAAGGAACAGAAACGTCTTCGTCAAATAATGGCGTCGGAGGCGTCTCGCCACCGCTGCCCGACCGCCGCCGTTCGTCTTCTGCTATATTAATTACAAAGTAGTTATGGAGTGACTTAAAATTTATTAAATACTACACTTTGAAACGTTACAAGTTACGTATATACCTGCTTCTGGTTCAACACTAGCCGGTATCTGATCAAATCCGCTTTTATCGAAGGGATTTACACGCGGTGACTCTGGTAACGCTTGGGGGCGAGGTGGCGGGGCTAACACTGGGACCGCCGATTCTTGCATACCTGATTCATTTTCCTTAGGCCTAGAAAACGTAAAAAAATATAAATGTGTTCAATACAAAATGCAAAAAAGTGTGCAATGCACAATTTCTGATATATTCTGTTATATATTAAGCTTACCTAATAAACACCGAGAATGTATCATCAATAGAATCGCGGGAATCTTGATGATCGAGACGCGGCGTTGCGGCGGGAGGGGGCGGGGCACCCATACTTAAAAATGGATCAAATGCTTCGGCTTCAAAGCCTCCCGGTCCCACATCAGAACTTCCATCGTCACCCCATGCATCTATGTCGTAAGAAATAGATATATTCAATTACGAGTTGATTTTACGACTTTCTATAAACACGATGTAAACAATATAATATAAAATATAAACAATATAATGTCTGGTGAACGTACCTGTGTTCATATGGTTCATGGGAGCAGAATCAAATTTGGCAGAAAAGGCATCAAAAGCATCCTGAGACTCCGGGAATGCTTCTTGGGCCATCGCTTCCCCAGTGTCCCAACCCAAATTCGAAGCTTGTTCTTCAGAAATATCAATTTGATTTGTGTCGAATATATTTGACTGGGCAGTATCGAACGATTTAACGGGTTCAGTACTAAACGCATCCATTTCAGTTATCTCCGAGCTTGCTTTTGGCAATGATTCTTCCACAACATTGACTTGCGAGTCTGTTTCAGATGTCATGAATACGTCGTTAGTGGCCATTCCAAAAATATTTTGATTATCAGGCATTATAACATTGTCTTCAATGTCGGCAGTTTCAAACGGATTTTTTTCAGTTTCTACCACTTGTGCTGCCTGAACCGTTGTGTCTGAATCATCAGCAAACGGTGAAGAATTCATAGGCAAGACAGGAGCTGATTCCTCTCCTGAAGGTTCTGTACAATCCATTGGCGCACTTGTATCTTCCACGGGATCAACTGAGCTTGCGAATAAATCATTTGTTGTACCAGTATCTGATGAGATACCTCCGGTCGCTGCTGTGCTAGCTGGTATCTCGTTAAAAAATAATTCTGTGTGTTCATTAGCCACAGACGTCGCAGTAGTTGTTAAAACATTAGGGGGTGGCATATCTGTGTCTGTAGGGATATTTTCCAAAATGTCATCACTAAGAAAATCTATAGGTTTCTCCTCTTTTTTAGGCGCAGAATAAAGACTTAAAATGGCTTCTTTCGTCGGCTTAACTACCACAGGTACGGGCGCGTCAAATAGATTAATATCATCTGCTGGAGCTTGTGGTATCTGTGGTGGTGCTTGTGGCCGCGGAGGAGGAGCGCTGGGTGGTGCAGGACGCGGCGGACGCGCTGGTGGGGGACGCGCTGGTGGCGCTTTATTGCGGTTCACATCAGTAGGTTCGATAACCACTGGATCTTCTAGTAAATCTGGTTCTGGTGTAGGACTAGGTGAATGTATATCTCTTACTGATACTGGACTAGGTGTACGTGTTGGTGGAATCCGATCAAGCAAATGAGTGCTAGTGAATTCCATCTGTCCAGTGACACTCAGAATCAAATTTTGCGTTTCTGTTGGTAACGGACGAGTGGGTTGTTGCACTTCAAGCGTTTCGCCCGCTTGTGTAAAATCGGAGTCAACTAATGTAGATACAAGTTCGAGTTCGGTTGGTTTTACCAATTTATCATTTTCCATAGGTTGATTATCAAAAACATTTAATGTAGATGTTTCTTCGAAATGTTTTGCACCGATACCTGAAGGATCGGCGGTACCAAATATATCTACTGGTACTGTATCTCCAACTGGCGGCTCATAAGCTCCTCCAAAGTCAGAAAATGGATTACTGGCAGCAAAAGGATTATCGCCTGTAAAGGCTTCAGCCGGTTCTGCATCTGACATCATAAAAGGATTAAGTACATCGGTTGTGACTGGAGCCGCCGGTTCATTCATACTTAAAAATGGATTAAAAGCCATACTGAATAACGTTTATATTTGTCGTTTAATTTAAAAATTCTGATTCCAGTAATTTGAGTTCGGTTCGGCCCGGGTTAAGATCTCCTGCAAAGGATGTATCAAATGGATCAATATCTTCTTCTAGAACTCGATTGACGTCAGACGGTTCAGGCGTAAGAGCTTTTACTTGAAATATATCGTCAGAAGGCTCCAAAAAGTCTGGATCTCCGTCTGATGTACGGAAATCGTTCGATTCCTCACAAGAAAACTCTTTAGCCAATAATTTTAATTCAGTTTTACTGGGTTCAATATTTGTGGCAAAAGATGTATCGAATGGATCAGTTTCCGTCTCTTCTAAGATTTCTTGTGTTGGCAAAGGACCCGATGGTGTTAATACTTTTACAGGTATTTCGGTATTTTCACCGTGCAGAAGGTCACACGCTCTTAAATTAACTTTGACATGAGAAGGTTTTTGAAACTCTGAGTACCTTCTTTTAGTTTGAAATGATATATTAGGTGTCAGGTCTTCGTCAGAATGAGTTCTCGTTAATCCTTCTGGCACTTTATCCGCAGCCTCTGTTTCTTCGTCCTTATCTTCAGTAATCGAAAGCTCCCTTGTATAATATGGTGTTAAAGGCTTAGAAGTTTTTGTTTTTATATCTAGGTCAAGATTCTCAACACCATCAACATTGAAAACTACACTTTTGCTGACGGTGAGATTTTCAGGTCGAGATGCTCGTCTTTCTGTTTTCTTTGGTTCGTCCGCCCTAGGGTCAAAATCCGGGTCACTAGGGACTCTGAAAATAGGAACTGGAGCAGGAGTAGATTCAATGAGTTCTTGCTCCAGTAACTTTAATTCAACCTTTCCTGGAGCTACTATTTTATCGACAATTGTCGTATCAAATGGGTCAATTTCACCACTATTTATATCAACTGGATCTAGAGGTGAGTCACCTAGTTGTGTTAAATCAGTAGTACTACCTCCGAGCAGATCCCGCGGGGTGTGATTTACATCTCTTTCAATTATATCATCAGATGTTATAGACTCCCTTTCTCCAAAAGGATCGGTCAAATGAATTCGAACAGATGATTTTCTCCTATTATTTAATCTTATTTGAACTTCCTCCGCACGTGGATCAAAGTCATCATCATCCTCTAGTATAACAGGTTCTTGTTTTATGTTATTTAAGTTTGTAGATGGAATAACAGCATCCGCAAAACTAGTATCAAATGGATCGTCTTGATCAATATATGGATCTATAACATCAAATTGGTCTTCAGCAATGCAATCCGCAAAAACAGATTCGTTCTTATCTGCTTCAAATGCAGACCAAGATTCTTGTAAAACAGGCTCAACTTTTATTTCACTTTCTTCGATTTTTACGACTTCTGTTTTTGTTTCTAAAGATTCTGCCGCTAATAAAGTAAATTCATCTACTTCCTCTTCCTCAGCAGCGACTTCTTTAGAATTGCCAACATCAATTTGCTGTTCTTCTTCCTCGCAACTTTTTTTGGCTTGTTGTAGTAAGGCTGTGTGCAAAGATACACTAAGATCTATAGGAGTAGTAATAGGTATATCCTCATCAGCATCTAAAATACTCTTTTCAACTGGTTCAGGTGCTTTTGTTGTTACATTAACTGGTAATGTCTCCGAATCAACACTTTCAAGTAATAAATCACCAGGTATTACTCTCTTCGATCGTTTTGAAGTAACTGTCACATTATCTATTCGTCCCGTAAGAACCTCAACTGCCACTCCAATATCTAAGGCTTTTTTACCTTTAGAACTTTTCCCTTCTTGTCCTTTGATTAAAGCATCGACATGGGAAGTGTCGAATATATCGTCGTCCTGAAAATCTTCGGGTGAGTCAGGAACATAGGCGAGTTTTACTTCACCACGTTCAACTGCATCAACGTAAGACGTATCAAAGATGTCGTCTTGGTCTTCGTCTTCGGACTCGTCGTCAGTGATCCCGTAGTCACTTTTGTCTCCGTCGTCCGCTTCAGCCGCAGCAGCTTGGACTAAATGGGGAAAATCAGCTTCTGTGATTTCAACTACTGGTCTTTGCGGCTTTTCCTTTTCAACAGGTTGGACTTCCTTGGGACCAGCTGGAATACGTTGAAAAAAAGAAGTTGATTTAATTCGGTCTAAGTCACCCTGAGTTTTTTTAAGCACAGAGTCGATTCCTGTCGTCAAATCCTTGAATTTAGACCATTCTTCATTTTCTTTAGATGCTGCTTCTCCGTTTTCTTCTGGTTGCTGTTGATGCTCTCGTCTATATTTTTCTAGCTCTTCTTCGGTAAAAAGTTCCTCTTCTTTACGCTTAGATTTTTTTCCTTTTTTCTTCTTTTTAAGACCTTTTGGTAATTTTAGCATTATACGAGTTTCTCGACTTCGGTTTGCGTTGCTGAAACAAAAATACGTAGATTATGTTGGAAGTCATTTCATTTCTCTGACATTAATCACGACATCTATTGTTACATCACCTCGGTAATATTCGGTATCTACATTTTCGAGATAAATATGGCGAGATGTATAATTATGTACATTCTATATCATTATTAAATTTAGTTTGATGTATTATTTTTAACATATGAAAAAATATCATTATTAATTACACAAATTGTGAAAAAGACAAAATTTCCACTAAAGTATTTTATAGAATCTACACAATTATATTAATTTTCATGTCTTATAAGGATTACAAGTTGCAATTTAAAATCCCATGATATCATAATGACGCAGATATAAAATGGCGCTGGATACATCTAGTTTCGACATAATTTTCTTACATCAATAACGTACGATTGGAGTAGACAAAGATGTGAGCTCTAGATAATATCTGCAGAGAACCGGACGGAGACGAAAAGTTAAGGGCGCAAGTCTCAGTAGGTAGGGAAGTAGATCACCTACGCTGTTATCCTATTGATCGCCTGGCGTTCTTTATTGCAAGTTCGACCCTCACAACATTATGGTTCTCCTGCGCTTATCAACTGTATGATCATGCAATAAATTATGGAAAAAATTGTTTCGATGTATGTAATAATACTATGATACGCGAGTGAGTACCTATATCTATTTTGACTAAGCTCTACACATCAATTAAGTAAATATGGTGAACAATAGGTTCCAAACGTCGTAAAAATGTGAACTCAAGTAAGCGGTGGCGAATGATCGGGTATTCGACGTAGATAGAACATTCGGGCATGCAGGGGACTGAGAGAGCCGGCGGGCGTGCGGTGATGGTGGAAGAAGGGCGAGGCCCCGGGCGGCGCGCCGGACACACACATAGCGGCTAGCTACGGACACGTACCGGGACCGCCGCCGCCGCTACCTACAGCTAAGTCATAACACTAGCGCGCTACGGATAGAGGGCTTCTATACCTTCATCGCAACACACGGATAGACACGGGCTCGGTACGTACGGTGCGCTCGGGGCGCCTGCTGCTCGGAACTGGCGACGGCCGGGCGCGGAGCGGAGCGCGGAGGCGGCTATCGACCGCTCTCGGCTCCGCGGCGCGCGCAGCCTCGCCCGCCCCCGCTCGCCCCCGCCCGCCCCGCGTCACCCCGCGCCGCCCCACGCCGCCCTACACTTCAAGTGTCTCTGCTTGCCGATCTCATTGGGACACTTGTTACGTAATGTCATGAACGATGATCTACCATTCGATTCTATCTATAGACTTTATAACAATTACGCTTAGTTTTTGTAAACAGAAGGTTTTGTTATAAAATTCTATCGCTCTCTCTCCCTTTCTTTTCAACAAATTTCGCTTTATCAAATTATTTTAGTTGATAAAATATACCTATAATAATAGGTAATGAATTTTCCTAATTCATCCACCCCTGGGTGGCATAGCTTAAATAATATTAACCCTGGTTAATAGGCAAGCTATGCCATTGGGAACTTTTACATTTAAAAAGGTAACAGAAGATTTGCACTTTACTTTCATAATTTAAAGCACATAGGAACTAACATCCTCCTACAGCCTTCGAATTTCTATAGAAAGCTAAAAAATAGTCTCATACTCCTTTCCGTTACCTATCCTATATCTTACCTATTAGACAGTAGATACTAGATGCCGTGTAGTGCCGGTCTATAAAATCATCACTTCCTCTCCTCCATATATGTCACGAATAACGAAAATAAAGAGATGCGCAGCAGCGTCTTTCTGTGTAACATCAACACTCACTACGTTCTCTGATATGCATGCCTGACAAGGTACCATTCTAGATCAAGAAGCCTAGTAGGAGTGGTGGTAGTAGGGGTTATCACTAGGAAGTGAGATCCTGGTGGTGTCACAACCAAATTAGGGCTACAATAACCCCTGCCTGTATCAGGCTTTCAGTTCCTTCGTTCGTTCTCCCTGTCTTCTCAGCGATCCCGGAAAGGACAACAATAAATTTAGTTGCATACCGTTGTAAACACCAAATGTTGTGGTGGGCTTCAACCGTCGCCGTGGGCGAAGCTCGTAAGAGCAACGTGATTAGCGGACTCCGGCTGCGTAACTCTGAAGATCCTGGAGTCCTCTTTGCTACTTCGAGCGACTTCATGCGAATAATTAAGAAATATGAAACTATAGGTAGTTAGGTATTTACAAGGAAGATCTTTTCATGTGTGCATGAATGGTCATTGAAATTATTATGAATAACGAAAAAAGTGTAAAAGAGTTAATAAAAATAGTTGATATTAACAATATAAAATTCCTATACTATCGCGCTACAGGATACTATCGCTTATATGGGTCAAATACTGAGAACGAACTACTATGTCTGTCGCTGTCACCGTAAATAGACCGAAATAAACGCCTATAAAAAAATAATTTGACATTCACCGAAGTACCTATATCATCAATATAATATTATAGTTGTTTTCAATTATATTAGCATATTTTTAATGAGGTACATAGTAAGAAAACATTTTTTATCTGTCTACCTACTACAAACTTTATATAGGTTTTTTCTCTGCGAAAACAAGTCAAAGTTCTATAGCTTGGTCTTTTTAACCGACTTCCTTGCAGTTTCGGTTAAGGAATCTGATTAATTATTATTGATTGTTAGTTATTGAGGGACAACGACGGGGTAGTTTTTAAATCATCCACATTACTGCCCTTATGCAGTCGCTCGTTTCGACTTCCACGGCCTTTCATACCAACGTAGAGCCGGTCGTCTTTCGCCCCACGCGGCTTTGAATGGCTTTTTCTGGCTTTATTTCCTTAACTCTCTTCTCTAAGTACCTATAAGAACGTTCCTTTTTGGCAATGCCACAAAGTAACTTCACATTTCGAAAATTAAATTACAAAATAAGTTACTTGTGTTAATATTATTTGCTATTATATTTTTCGAAAATGCATGTGCAAATATGTAATTGTACATACCGAGACACTACAGTACTATTGTAGTGTCCGGTACGCACATTTGAAAGGGTAGTCACAATTGACTAATCATCGCAGAATCTAAACCACTTAAGCCAGAACCATAGAAATAAGACAATAAGTTCGTATCATGTAGCGGACATCTGCTAAGATATTACATTCTAAAGGGATTAAATGTTTGTATAATTTTATATTGCATTCTGCGCGTGGGTACGTTATCGCGGCATTAATTCAATGAAACAAAATACCTTCGAATTGATTGTATTATAAAAAAGCAACTACGTAAGTATTCGCTTTGGCAGTGTAAGCACATTAAAGTTGCCACTATTTGCTAAGATACACCGTTAGACGAGGACAAATCAGCATCCGGTTTTCTTCTGTCCATGCACTAAAATATATTTATACATAAATAAAATATATATTGTGCACAGCTCTAAGCGCACTTAGCACTGTAAACAAAATTTAAATGCGTTCTTAACAATGCATGTGTTTTGGACCCATATAAACTGAATATACAACATAGTGTTGTAACTGTATTCCCTTCCAAAACTAAAAAAAAATGTTGCTTCCAAAACTAAAAAAAATGTTGAAAAACCCAAAAACTAAAAAAAATTGTTAACAAAAGTTAGAAACTTGTAAGTATCTACATTAATGTTTTAACTAAAAAGGGTACAACTAACATTTTGCAAATGTTGAGAAAATCGAGATTAAAATAATTTATGTATTTTCTCAAAAAAAAAAAACGTTAAAAATATTTTTTAGAAATTGTGTTAATGTTAAAAGTGGCGTTTGTTTAGTATGTAGTATACAACGATAGTTATATTATATTTTTAATTTTAATGGATGTACTTAATAATTACCATTTTTATTTTTAACTTCACATAAAAAATAACATTAAAAGAGCAATATTACGTTTAAAAGACACATATAATCAAATATGCCTTTTTATTGTCAAATTTTGGGTAAAAAATTAAAATGTTTTGAAGAAAAGGCACTTTAACTCAATTTTTCCTTTTTACGGTAAAATAGTATGATGATGATAATCAGACATGTTTAGTAGTAAAGGAAAATATAAGACGTAGGGGTAAATAGAAAGGGCGTAGTTATGCAAGTTGTGACTTATCTTTCTTCATTAATAATTACTAAAGTGTTTGTATAAAAAATAGGCAGAATTGCCACATAAGCCTTTTATATTTAACGTACGTCAGTTATGCCCTTTCCATTAAATACATTAA
>DWNE01004656.1:0-14888 GCA_018249875.1 Cecropterus toxeus
CGTCTTTGTGTGTCCATGGCACCCACTACACAGGAGAAAATCCTACTGTGGGGCTATGAGTGTAGAAAGCGTCTCTTTTTTTTTTAAAGTGTTCGTTCAGTTATATATTGTTATGTGTTTATAAATTGTGTCATACATTGGTGTGGTTTTTAAAAGTACCAGTTAGCATTTAGTTTGGGACATGGTCTTAATAGTCAGCTATACCGTTAAAAGTTTCTGGTTCGATCCCACGCCGTGAAGACATTAACATAAACAATTTAGATATATATATGTTCTGGGTATGGATATTTGTATGTGATTTTTTATTTAGGTAGCAAACTAACATGCAGTCCAGCTGATGGTAAGTGGTGATTGAAACCAGTGGACATCTGAAGCAACTTCATATAGAATGCTAAATCAAATCAAATCAAATCAAATCAAATATTTTTTTAATTTAATACTATTATATTATACTATATAATATTAATATATGCTCATGTGTATCTTTGAGAGTCTATGGCACAAATGACGTATTTCTCCCTCATGGGCGTCTAGGGGCCATGAGACCGTCGTAAGGTGTACATTTCATCCCGGCACTCCACTCATGTGAAGTTTGTAATTGAAAGCTAAACTTCATGAAGTTAAGTCTTAACCGGGTCATTAGTCTTGTTAATAACTGATCATACAATTAGCAAACGAGCGAGATTAATATAGATGGAATGAGAAAACCAAAATAATACTAAGCTTTATACATAGCCAAGTTAATGCAATGAAAGGTTTGCATAAGCCTACCGGCGCACTTGTATATTGTGTTTCAATATTTCTTCTTCCACTACCGCCGGATCGGAACAAGACCTAAGCTGAGAAGATCCGGCAAGAAACGCAACGGGTTTGTCGTTTTTTTGTATAACATTGTTTTTTTTACGATCTCATTTTTTGCATGGGAACGAAAGTTAGCTCCAGTATCGTGCCTTACATTTCGCTAAAGTAGAGCCTTGTTTGGCAAATTTGAACTGTAATTGTACACCTATGTCTACCGTAAAGCAGTTATTGCGTTTTGGTGGAATGGTGAGGGTCCAGGTTCATTTTCAGATGTGACTATTTAGCCGGGAGAAGCAACACATCTGTGGTTGAATTATTGCGGTAGAATCCTTATTCTATATGAAGTTGCTTACAGATATTTCTTAGTGAAGCAGTTCTTTCGTTACGTTGGAAGGGTGTGGTTGTCTTCTTGGGTGCACCTATATATGAGGCGACTCTGTAACTTTAATCTGACAGAGGAAAAAAACAGATATGTGACCACTTATCATTAGGTGAAGTATTTTTCGTACTTTAAATAGCAAACTTGTCATAAAAAAGGCTTATTAAGTTAAAGTCCATATCTGGCAAGCAACTAAAAAGCCTGCAAAAGGTGTTCAATTAGTGTATATTTCTAAACAGTTTAATGTTGTGGCCGGCTATCATGCAAATGTCAGAACACTGTACTCGTTATGCAAATAGTGATACGTTAGGGTTAGACGTAATGCACAGAGTAGGTAATATTATAGGATTATAAAATGGAGAATCACTTTTTATTTAAAATAATATAGAAGATTAGATAAGAGAAAATATTACTATAGAAGTGGCAAATTAACATGGAGCTATCTTACAGTATGTGACAATGGCTGTCTAAAGGTATTTATAAATTAGTGACATCGTTAAAAGCATTATAAAAAAACCGGGCTGCTTAAAACAAAATTTTTGCTCATAATGATGTATATTTAATTTACGCTTATTTGAGTTTTTGTCAAAATAGTCAAGTAAAAGTATCATAATATATGTATTAAGATTGGTCTATTTACTAGCTTTAATTTGATACCCACATTGTCGTAATTGTAAAAAAACAGCGCAGCTGGGCCCATCGCACTATCTGGTTTTTACAGCGGTATGCGACCACACATACCGTCGGCTTTCCCGCGGTCGCCTGGCTGGACGGTTCAAGCTCCCACACTTGCCAACCGCAACCCCAGAAGCCACTTTTAGTCACCTCTTACGACAGGCAGGGGATACCGTAGCCCTATTCTGATCCCGGAACTACATGGATAACATTGCAGGCCTATCGACTTCGTCGTCAACCCATTATTGTCCCAACTGCTGGGCACGGGTCTTTTCTCAGAATGAGAGAGTTTTAGACCATAGTCTACCGTCTGGTCAAGTGCCAATTGGTGACTTCATGGACTTTATTCTCTGTTTATTAAGTACTCTATGGTATAGACGGATGGTACACATTCAATTTACATGTTAGTAATTGATTGCTACGTATCATAGTGCGTACGTTAGTGCGACCTGTTCCTAGATACGCGTTATCTAGACTGATCGCGTATTAATATTCTGAGAGACACCTTATGTACTTATCTATGTAATTAATGTTGGTATTAGTTGTGGTCATTTCAGTGTCAATATTTTATGGTCTATCTAGTCTGATCGACTCTCGACTCACGTAGTAGAGCGGTCACTATACCGGTCTGAGGCGTAGTGGGTTCCGGGTTCGATCCCCGGCCAGACAGACATGTGAATGATGAGTTTAGATTTCTGTTCTGGGACTGGATGTTTGCGTAATCGTCGAGAAAATCCTGGCGTGGGGCTATGAGTGTAGAAAGCGTCTCATGGCAAATGGTTGTAAACCTTTCTATAGCCCAATACGGAGACGGATCTCTTTCTAAACCCGGAAAAGGCTTGGAGCATACTCCACCACCAACAAATATGTTGGAATGTAGGTGACTATCTTACTTCTCAGAAGTAGCAATGCATCTGTGATCAACTTCAGATAGAACCTCTATTCCATATGAAGATGCTTACAGATATCCATGGGCCACCATAACCACTTGGTATATGGTAACCACTTACCATAAGGTAAACTGCATGCTAACCTGATGCTGCATGTTTGCTGCTTTAGTCTGATAATAATAGTAATAGCATTCCTTATTAACCTTCACATGGTCTGCATGCTCATTCCTTACTTCATAAAAAATCCTAAAAACATCAACTCTTTGTTAAAAACTAAAACATTATAGAGCGCTATTTTTTCAAACCAATTCCATCTTATCTGCAGTCTATTAGCAATAAAGAGCTTAATAAGGCACTTTAAAGTTGAGGGTGGGGATTTTAATAAAAAACGTCGCTTTAAACGTTAATTGCTAAGTCTTGAGGCGACGAGACAATCTTCTTAGTCTTACTTACTCTCTGCCGTAGAGTAGGAAAATTATAGAGTTCAAAATTTATTTAACAAATTATATACAAAATACTTTTTTGATTAACATCTATACTAATATTATAAAGCTGTTTGTTTGTTTATTGAACGAATTAATCTCAGGAACTACTGGTTCGATTTAAAAAAATATCTTTGTATCGAATAGTTCATTTATTGGGGAAGGTTATAGGCTATATAACATCACGCTATGTTTGTTTGTTTTTTTTTCTCTTATGTAAAAGTGATCGAAATCGCGAGTTAGTTACTTATGTACTGTAAAATTCCTGTATCTAAAAGTCTGTATCCATGAAGTTAATATTTCTTGGCAGAAAAAAAAACATATTTTTAGGAGAGATCCCAAATTTATTTGGATTAACTAGATTAGATGGTTAGATGAAATGCGAATAATATAACTGAAATTATTTTATTGCTATAATAATATTTTTTTTACAAGTATAAAATAGCAAACGAGCAAGCAGCCCACCTGATGGTAAGTGGTTACTGCCGCCCACGGACATTTGAAGTAACTTCATATAGAACAGGTGTTCTATCTTAAGTCGATCACAGATGAGTTGCTACTCCTAAGGACTGAGATGGTCGCTTCATATAAGTGAGCCGGCAACCACATCCTTCCACCGAAACGTCAGAACTGCTTCACGCTAGAAATAGGTGTGGCGGTCGAACTACATTGGTTCAACCACCTGGCAAACGTAATAGTAATAACTATTTGTTGCATAATCTATTTTTATAGAAAAAAGGTATTTTTAATGAAAACTATGACAAAAACATACCAGATAAATAAATATTTTACATAATAACCTCATTTAATTTCGTAATATCGCTTAAAATGTTTGCAATATGACTTAGTAGCTTAGTGCACTCTATTTTATTTCACTTCTGAGTTTATTATCTATATATACGTTTTTTATTAATACGTAGTTTCTTTCATTAAGATATAAAAGGAGTTTCAGTTTACTTATTTAGCATAAATACATAGGTATAGAAGCTTTTGGGTATGTTTTGACATTATTTTATTATCAAAAAGTGGCAAACGAGTATGCTGTCTACCTGATGGAAGTGGTAACTGCCGCCCATGGATATCTGTAACAACTTCATATAGAACAAAGGCTCTGACTTTGAAGACAGAGATGGTCGCCTCATATTATACGTTGTTTAAAAACACAAATTGAAAATTTATTCTCATTTCATTATGACTTAACATTACACGGATTTTCACCGGTGTTGTGGGTGCCATGAACACACAAAGACGAATACACAAACACCCAGACCCAGAACAGAATGTGAACTCATCATTTAGATGTCTGTCTGGCCGGGATCGAGCCCGGAACCCACTGCGTGTTAGACCGGTACGGTAACCGCTCGGCCACGCGGGTCGCCATTATTATACATTTTTCTGATCATTAAGTCTAGAAATCAGGTTTTTGTATACTACATTTTAAGTTACTTAGTTCTTATAAAGAATTATTTGTGTATCTTAGTAGAATTTACTTACACCAGGAGTCGAACCTGAAGTTATCAGCAATACTATACAGCTTACTTTTAAACCATTGCTGATAACACCACATCTCCACGAATTGTTAATTAATTCATAAATCAAGTATTTTAATTCTGAAGTATCAAACACCACAGCTTCTAAGAAATAAAAATAAATTTTAAAAGCATTTAAGTAATTAATAAAACTATTTTCTTTGTCGGTAACAGACTTAAAGAAAAGCACCGAAGAACCGTTAATTAATAGAATTATCAGCATTTAAAATTTTGTAATAAATTTCTTCAAATCACAATAAAAATAAAATTTATTAGCCTTAGGTAATAGCTACGATTTATGACTACATTTTAAATTAGTGATTTTTAAATAACAAATTAGAAACATTGCATTTAGAGCGGCTACTGTTTTATAATTTATAACCCGCTACACTGAAAGCGAGAATATATGAGCTATATAGTTAAACTAGCTTTGTCACGCACCTTTGTTCACTTGGGGCATGTTTTAAATCGTGCTTCACCGTGTTGTAACCTATGACAACCCGGAACAGAAATTTCAATTCATCATTCATATGTCTGTTTAGCTGGGGATCGAACCCGGAACCCACGGGCAATGATCATTATTGACTTTATTCCTGTTTATAATATGTATGATCATCTTATACTGCGATTAATAAGTTCTAATTATATGTATATATGGACATCGGTGTCTTTGACTAAATGTTACAGTTGTTGCTTACATTTTACGACTTTACCTAATGAAATAAGTTCATTGATAAATATATAAATTTAATTTATTTTTATCGTATTCGTATTTACAATGCTTTTCGTATTTATACTGGTAAATTAGAATTGATGATTTAACATCGAAGCGATCAAATATTTTTCGCCTATCGCTTACCCATAATAGTGATACCACTGGTTCCAGTAAGAAATTTGAATACTTAAACTAGTTGTACATTTACAAATACTCCAAGTATGTTACAAATTAGCTGAGCGCTTAAAAATAAGTAGGTAATCACTTCATGTACAAGCCAATGAACTTATTGTAAAATTACATGAGTAATTTAAATAAATTAAATGTAAGTAATTTTCTTTTACCGAAATATAAATTTAACAGTTATTCCACGAAAGTAATTTATTCATGCATGTAGACTATTATTTGTTATAATTATTAATTTGGTTAATTTATTAAATTTATGTATACATCTGTGTTTGATTTTAAGATAACCCTTCGGTTTATAAATGGAAAATACTGTAGAGACTCCTAAAGTGTTGAAAGGAGGTGAGGGCCGATTGTCATACAACTTCAGTGAAACCAACCGCCACCACCGCCTTTTTCTTCTAAGAATAGCAGTGTTTGCCAAATTCACAACCTTGCTAATAATCTCGTCTATATTTGTAACTTAAAATTTTACTTAACCTTATAAATGTAAGTTTGTGATGTATGCGTGTCTGTTACACTTTCCCGAAAAAAATACTAATTGGAATTGAATGTTGGCTGTCAATGTTTATGGCCTGGATTAACACATAGGATACTTTTGACCATATTACTTTTTCCTCGTAGGGGTATTAATATTACGTTAAATTATTTGAGCACTCATATAGTGCAGTGGATGTCCGGTCAGGTAAAAATCTTAATAGTATATTTCGATTTTTATCTTAAGCCTGGATGTTTTTGTGTTTGTCTATAACAACCACAATACATAATACTACCATTGGGTAGTTTAATTTATCTACTCGTGTCATATAATTCTAATAATGTCACTAACATTATAAATGCGAAAGTTTGTAAAAATGTATTTGTGTTTGTTATTATTTTACGCAAATTGGATGATGATTGATTTGGATGAAATTTGAGACACAGGTAGTTTGTAACCTTATATAAAACATTTTATACATTACCGTGATAGACGTGACTAAAGCGAGTGATTCTGCGGTAGAAACTTAGTAAACTAAAAGCCCAAGATTGTTCCATTGCTGAACCTGGCCTTCGTCTCCGTTAAGTTAACATACCTTACAATCCTTACATGTTATTACCAACTCAATTATCGGGCCTCAGCAACTATAAAAACTGCCTTACAATAAACATACTTACTTATTTATATCCCGTATATTATAATGTATTATTATACATAAAGTTTTTTGCTCCACGTCTCGCCAGAGACAGCATTATGAGGCAAAAAGTGCAGAGTGAAATATGTTCTAGTCTACAGAACGGTCTTACCGTGCTTGGGTTAGCGATTAGCGAATAATTTTTTTTTTATATAAAATAAGCAGTGCACTTTGGTGCAGTCTACCTGAAGTTACTCATTTGTGTTGTACGTTTGCTGTTGCTGAGAAAGAGTGAGTGCAATATCGTGCCATTTTTACCATATTATTCTCATATATACATAAAGTAGCTAGGCATTAAAATTTTGTTATGCCGCAAAAACAGTTGTAGTGTTATTGCTATTGCAGTCAAATGAGGAATAGTGCTAACTTCTTTAGACATTTTTTAATAAAATGTACAAGTGTTGGTACTGGAAAAGGGATTAAGAACTCGCATATTTAAAGAATTACTAGTACGTATACGATATAAAAACAGCATAAGGCTTGTCTTAATATATTTACCTTTAAACTTGAACAGCGATATAGAGAAATATTTTTTGAACAGAGACAGAAACAAAACCGCCTCCATTTCTGTCACCTACATTGAAGGTGGTTAAATCTTTTGTGGTTCGAATCCGAAGGTGACTCCGCTACACCTATTTCAGCCTAATAATAGTAGTGTCAAGCGCTGATGTGTTTCAGTGTCGAGGGTGTTAAGGGAGACATTGTTACTCAAGGCGTTCCAACTTGGTCTTTAGGCGTCTATAGAAGTAGCGCATCTCTGACCAACCTAAGGTAAGATCCTGATTTTATCTGGGGTTGATTACCAAATATCCATGCGCAGCAGTGGCCACTTACCATCAAGTTAAGTGCACGCTCGCTTGTTACTACAATATTTAAAAAAATACGGGTAATAGGTACATATTTGTGATTTAATATAGAATAATGCTTACGATAATATAGAGTAATTACTTGGAACTGGAATCTTCGTTTATATCGTTTCTAGCTACACGTTGACAGTAGATCAAGTGACTTGTCCAGCAAAAAGTGGCGAGTGAAATATGTTCCTGTCTTTATAGTGCCATCGTATCACATAATATTAATAAAACTTGTTATAAAAAATCCTTTTTTGAAATTGGATACTTATCTTACCTACCCACATTGGCTTTACTTATTAGTTAGAGCTTTGTATTGTTAATCGCCGCTATTTATAACAAATGTTGCTGTTTTTTATCTTTCTTTCTTTAGTCAGTTTGTATGTCATATAATATTTTATCCGATATAAGTTGTTTATTTTGAAATTGAAGCATTCCTCTGCAGTTCTCTATTTCTTCTCCGTCTTGTTCTCAAACTATTGAGGCCCAAAGCACTTAATATAAGTGGGATCTCCAGCGATTTTAAGGCCTTAAATTTTAACTGGAAACATAGTATTAGAGAATCTACGCGATTTCGACTCGTACATCGAATATTTTGAATTGTGTTCATAAATTGTATATGTAAACGAATTATTTACTTATCCTTATTTTGTAAAGTCTGTACATTAATATATTTGCAAAATACAATCTTTGGAGGGCTATAAGTATACAAGTTTCTATAATACTTGTAATTTTAATTTGTCTCTTTGTCCGTATGTTTCAAATTTCAAATAACTGACAAATGAATTTTATGTAAAGCTTTAAAAAAATTTAGTTATAGTCTATCGATGATACCTATTTAGATATGTAACATTTGGTCCTAATTTAAATTTAAACCCATCTAATTAACCATCCACTTTATCCATCCATATACTTATTAAATTATTTTAGAATGCGGGTACTAATTCTAGATTGGTCTATCGCTACTCCCGCGGGTTTTACACTTCTTATCGAAGGTCCGAAGGTTGAATCTCAGGCACCACAGATATTTCTAAAACTACGTGCGTATAAGAAACTAATTATTACTACTTTACGGTGAATCGTGAGAAAACCTGCAAGCCTAAAGGTTCTTTAAAAAAAGATCTCAAAGTGTTGTGAAGTATACCAATTGACAATTGGCCAGTGCGATGGACCTGACAATGACCTGAAATTCTCTCACTCTGAGACACGTGCCCAGCAGTGGGACAATAATGGGTTGATGACGTATAATTGCGAAATTCTGGACTGAGAAACTTTTTACAGTTAGGAATTATTCGCTTATCGCTCCCTGCTATTCACATTTCAGTATCGAATCTTATGAGGCAATAAACTTCCAGTTCAGCTATACAAATTAACACCTGATCCAATAAAGCTACCCTTTTTAATTAAAAACCGGGACGCAAACGAAATTTTCATTGGGACATTCCTCGAAATACTACCCCTAGTGTAAAATGACGTAACTACGGAATTTGAATTAAATGTGCAGCTTGTAAACAATGCTTTGCGCACAGAGCACTGAAGCAAAGAGGTGTTCTTGCAATGAAAAAATATGTTTCCCGGTATCGTCCTAAATAGTAAATTCTTTTTGATGTGAAACATCTATAGGCGCATAAACCTGATTGTTGGCGTGGCGATGCTAGCCTTTATTGATTTTAGCGCCATCTGTTATATATTTTTGGAACTATTAAGTATTGACCAAAATTTAGTGGACTGCGGTATTAAAGGTGTTCTTGCAATGAAAAAATGCCATTCCCGTTGTCATCCTAAATTGTAAATTCTTTTTGATGTGAAACATCTATAATCGCAGGTAGACCTGATTATTGGCGTTTTGATACTTGCCTTCATTGATTTTAGTGCCATCTGTTATACGTTTTCGGAACTATTAAGTATGAATAAAATTTAGCGGGTTGCGGTGTTCGACTTAGTACTATTCGAAGATGGCGTTATTTTAATTATCTATATGAGGTTATCAGCATAAAAGTGGTGTAAGCCAAATTTTTATAATTGCATGTTTTGTGTTAAATACAAAATATATAATAAATAATCCGTTAATTACTCCTAAGTACATTGTTGGGGGTTACATCACTTTACCCTGATAACCTCGTTTAGGCTGTAGCGCGTTTCAATGCATTAATGGACGTCCATACATACAAACATGCATACACATACACACGCACACACATTCATACATATACTCGAAAAACGCTACCCGCTTTCTGACGCAAACAAGTAAAAATACTACTCTGTGTTTATACATTTCAATATTGTTTTGTATTGACGAAACTATTTGAAACACGCGGGCAGAGAAGGTATTTGTAGTGAATTTGAGTGATTTTAAAACATTTTAATTGTGTACTGAAATTCTCGCGTATTCCACTCCGTTTATCCGTTTCCAAAATCCCTGCATTGCTGTTATGCAAATGAGCTTTAATATTTTTCCAGGTAAAGTAGTTTACGTAGTTTATAAATCCTATATGAAAAGTGGTGCCGTGTAGTGACGAAGATCTATCTGCATCTTCATCTAGAACAAGGGTTCTATCCGAAGTCAAACAAAGATGTGTTGTTACCTCTAAGGAGTAAGAAGTCCGAGACGCAAGAACTGCTTCACGTTTGAAACAGGTGTGGCGGTGGTAGTTCCCGAGTCCAACAACACTGATTCTACCACCTGGTAGATAGGTATATTAAAAATATTAAACAAATTCAAAATAATTCAAAATACGTATAACGTAACTTGAGGTAACATCGGAGCTGGGGTAAACGCGTACAGTTAAAATTGTGGACTAAATTGACTACATATATAAAATTGGCGACTTCATAAACCATGCCATGAAAATTATGTACCCACTTGACACAGCGATTTTTATATAGACGGCCTAATTTGGCTACAATTGCAGTCGACGGATTTTACCCCAGATCCGATATTACCCCAACTCACCTTATTAACGTTTTAAGTAGTCACAAAATACAGTCGCAACTCGGTTAGCGCTTACGGATATATTACGGTAAATTATTTATACCTTATGGTGGTCACGGTACCTGACTTTTTGACTGCGGAAGTACCGCCAAATATATTCCGTCTAATAACAGCAGTGTTAGGTCTAAAGGCTTTGGCAGGGAAGACGTACTTATCCAAGGCGTTCCAAATTAGTTCTCAGGAGTAGCAACGCATTTTTGGCAACCTTTTTTTTAAAAATATGAAGTAGCAAACGAGTAATCAGCCCACCTGATGGTAAGTGGTTAATACCACCCATGGACATATGTAAGCAACTTCATATAGAACAGGGGTTCTATATGAAGTCGCCCACAGATGCGTTGCTACTCCTGAGGACTGAGATGGTCGCCTCATATAAAATGAGCCGGCAATCACACCCTTCCACCGAAAAGCAAGAAATGCTTCACGCTAGAAATAGGTATGGCAGTGGTACTCACAGGTTCTACCACCTTGTAACAGATGTCCATATGTGGCAGTGGTCATCTGCCTTCAAGTAGAGTGCATGCTACTTCAGTATTATAAAAAAAATATTTATATATTTTTTTTCATCTGTATCTATTAGCACTATATGTAATGATTTAAATTTGTATTCAGATTAAAGCAGTGACCTAAAATCATAGGTAAACTAAAATTCAGATTAATTAAGTCTGAATTTTAGTGGGTTTCCAAATTATATTGGTATTAATTTCGACACAGTGAATCGAATGGTTATTTCGGAGTGTAATTTCGCTCCCAGGTTTCATTCGTTTGAGCTAATTATCGAATTGTTCCATGTCAATAAACTCCGTGGTTTTATATTTAATAAATAGGACAATTATTAATTATTCGTTTTTTCCAATGGCTTCACAAGCTTGAGTCACGTTTACCATGATATTAAGTGTCCTATGTGTTCATGAGCAGTGATAGCCTAATGGTTGAAACTCGGCCTCTCAATCGAGGATCCGGGGATCGAATCTCAGGCACCACTGATTTTTCTAAAATTATGTGCGTATTAAAATTTAATTATCATTGCTTTACGGTAAAGGAAAACATCGTGAGGAAACCTGCACATCTGAGAGTTCTTATAAAAAAAAGAGTTCTCAAATGTGTATGAAGTCTACCAATTCGCACTTGAACAGCACGGTGGACCACGGCCTGAAACTCTCTCACTCTGAGAGAAGACCCGTGCCCAGCAGTGGGACAATAATGGCTTGATGAGTATGTGTTCATCTAGGCCATCTGTCAGGTGGAAAGAGCAGTGTAGTTTGGCCGGAGAGGTACCACCGCCACATCCATTTCTAGCGTGAAACAGTTTTTACATTTCTCTGGCAGGTGTGGTTGCTGGCTCACTTATATATGAGGTGACCGACGTAATCCTCGGAAGTTGCAACGCATCTGCGATCGACTTCAGATATAACCCCTGTTCTTTATGAAGTTGCTTACAAATGTAGGGCAGTAACCCCTTACCATCAGGTGAACTGCATGCTCTTTTGCTACTTCAATCAGAAAACTGTTTGCAAAAAATCAGCGAAATCCGAGCGGTCGTTTTTGCGGAAATAGTAACAAACATAAATACATCCTCACTAACTTTCCCATTTATAATATTAGTAAGACTAGCTATGCCCCGCGGTTTTAACTGTGTAAAAATGTAATATGATATTAAACTGTAATAAATTTTGTTGGACTATATGGATTTTAATGAAATAAAGAGTTAATATTACCTCAAGATAGGAACTTTAAATATGTTGTAATATAGTTAACAACTTTCAGTTGTTTTGATTGGATGCAATTTCAAATACACAAACAGACTATTCACAGATGCCATATTTAAGAATTATAATCATATAGAACCATACTTACATCATAAGAATTATCTTCATATAGAACCCCTGTTCTATATGAAGTTGCTTACAAATGTTAATGGGCGGCAGTAACCACTTATGATCACGTGGGCTGCTTGCTCGATTGCTACATCATATTTATAAAAAAAAACTACGGATTTAGAATGCATAGAATAGACAGATATATATCTATATAAATTATATATAAATCTATATAATAGATAGATATATATCTAGATACGGGCCGATACGGGTGACATTGGGTACTTAATATCAGGTAGCCTGTATGCCTGTTTGCGGCTTACTTAAAATTACGCTAACACTTAATTAAGAAATAAATCAACTAACGCCCTTTACAATGTTTAGATCAAAGAAAAGATAAATATATGGCTTTGGTCGTTTTTTATCGTTTTTGTAGACCTATAACATAGATAAAT
The DNA here is from genome assembly GCA_018249875.1 of Cecropterus toxeus. Taxonomy (NCBI): domain Eukaryota; kingdom Metazoa; phylum Arthropoda; class Insecta; order Lepidoptera; family Hesperiidae; genus Cecropterus; species Cecropterus toxeus. The sequence continues at coordinate 12,948 of DWNE01004656.1, forward strand.
TTTATTTTAAAACCTACTAGGTGAAGTACACGCGCTATGGGACATGAAATTGCCGCCATCTTTAAATAGTGCAAAATATTGAAATTAAAAGTAGCTTATAAGTTGACCAGGTAAATAACTACATCTACGCAAAATTTTATATAAATCAGATCAATGGTTATTTCGTGATTGAGCAATAAACAGATCCACCATCTCATCCCCACGCAGTTTCACTCGCAGAGAATAACCTTTTAAAAATAAACAAACATAGCGCGATGTTATATATCATAAAGCGTTCCACGATAAATTTACTATTCAACACAAAAATAATTTTTCAATTCGAACCAGTAGTTCCTGAGATTAGCGCGTTCAACCAAACGAACTCTACTGCTTTATAATATTATAGTAAGTATAGTATAATAGTATTATATAGTATAGATAACATCTTACCTGGTTGCAAGAGTCATGTTTATGTCTACACAAAAACAAGTATTCAGCGAAAAACTTGAAACAATAGCTACTCCAACAATCACCGACTCGCAATCACTCCAGGGTAAACACGTACCAAATATTGGCCAATCTTCTATTTTCCGTACGTACTCACTTTTTGTTCGTTAAAGTCTGCATCCGGCCTCTATTAACGGTAGATCTGGAAAGTGAAGCCGGGTCGCTTGTTATGGAAAGTTTTTTCATTCGTCCGACCGGGACGCTGGTTGGTTGGTTTTTAATCAGCCAACTTTGGAAACTGTCCAGTTGGGGTTGGTACGGCAAGATTTTTAATCAGACCCGGCGCGTATTCACGTGGTCGTAATGTATGTAATACTTTCATGCCATCCCTTGTCGCCGGACCTTTAATTGATTCTTGTCGACGAAACTTTTCAATGTTGACTTGTTAATATACTTTTGCATGGAGTAAACATTTTTTAAGTAATACATCTGTAGGCGCAGGCAAACCTGGCGTGGCGAGGCTTGCCATGGCGACGTATTCGCCACACCCTACGCTGTAGTAAGCGGACATTGCCGCCTATGGACATCTATAAGCAAGTTCATACAGAACAGGGGTACCATGTGAAGCCTATCATAGATGAGTTGCGACTCCCGAAGAATAAGTAAATCGCTTCATATAAAAGTGAACCGGCAACCACAACCCTTCTATCGAAGCGCGAGAACTGCCTCACGCTAGAAATATGTACTAAAAATAATGGTACTTTAAAAATACCTTTCTAATACATAAACAAGACCGTAAACAACATACTTTGAATAAAAAATAGGTGCTTAGAATATAATATTTTCCAATAATGGCATTTATTGTGAGGTAACTGAATCAGATAATTTTCCAAATATTAATGATTAGATAATAATTTTGAAATATCCAATACATAGTCATGCATACATTGTTTAAATTAAACAATGACACTCAACAAATTGAATTTAAATCAGAAGCTAATTATTACGAGATCACTCGTGAAACAATACCGTATTCACTTCAACTGACATTGTTGAGCGAAATGAGTTTATTTTGTTTGTTAATAAAGTTAATTATTCGTCCAGCGGTTTATCGATATCGATATGAAAACGAAACTTTATTTTGACACTACAACGGAGTTTTGGTAAATATGCGACAACACAGTTTTATTTTACACAATGTAAAATTGTTCCTTGTTCCGTAATCTAATTGCTCCTTAATCTATTATCATATTTAATTTAATTTTAAATACGTACTTATAGTATAGTATTAGTTTATTTTTATTTTAATTCCTTATTTGAATACGTATTCGATTTTATTTGTTGTATTCTTAATTGTTTTTTGAATGAATTTTAATTTAATTTTAGTTAGAATGTAAATTTGATTTAATTGTAACGTATTTGAAATTTAATTTTGATGTAACTCAATTTTCAGTTTAGTAAACTTTTCTGATATATTTTTTGTGTATTGCATTGTATATGTGACATGTTTTTCGG
>DWNE01004657.1:0-14886 GCA_018249875.1 Cecropterus toxeus
AGCCGACGCCCATGATACTGATATAATTACTAATAAACAATTTAAAATCCGTACGGATATTTCAAAACAAAAAAGTAATAAAATTAAATGTTAATTATTCATTAACTTGAGTTTCGCAAAGTTAGGTTATAAATAAAATATTCAAAAGTAAATACCTTCGTTATTCGTATCCATGTTTGATAAGTCTTCAGAAAGTTGTAGCACAGTACATTAAGTCACACTACGTCCCTCGTAGTATTCACAAAAGTTTCACACGCTCGCGCGAACGGTTACGGAATAAAAAAATAGAAACTCGAAATAGTGATCCCTCCCCTACCAACTGTTCGTCGAAAGCCGGCCTCCCCTACGAATAGGGGTGACTACCCTTTGTCTGCCCTAACTTCCCCTACAGAGGGGAGGGGACCCCACTTCGGCCGGTTAGGAGGGTGGGCTACACTTTACCCCGACATTGATTCAAAATTCTTTACCTGAGGCAACCTTAGCGTAGAGTTTAACGTAATAATAACAATAATGTTCACCACTGTTTGAAAACACGTCTAAATTTCGCTCTCACTGCAATAAATTATCATTTTTTCGCGGGTAAAACTTTTCGACAATTACTTCGCACTCAGTGATCTTAATTAAAACATGATTTATGAGTTATTTCGATTTTCTAGGTCTTAAACATTAAACGTATGCTTTGACAAACTGCGTAAAGTTCCTTACAGCCGTACACAGGTCTTATTTTTAAACAATACACGAATCCCAAACTTTCCCAAGATTAATTACCGTAACACGTCAACTCACAACAGAATACAGATCTCAAATGAACTTAATATAATGAACGAGAGAATGAAGATATTAGAACGGAATGAAAAAGTATGAATGAATGCTTGGCAATGTCATAGTTGTCAACTTGATTGATATGTCAGTGTCAAGTTCGTTTTTAAAACATGGTTATAAAGCTTTGAAATTTATCCTTTCAGTCAATTGTATTTCTACCAACATGTCAACAAATATTATAAATATACTTAAAATAACGTATTATTTTTAGAAACTATATATATAATAATAATTTTATTACACTTGTTTTAAAAAATTATTGCGTTGGATTTTATTTGTTTCCTAAAATTTTGCAAATCTAAAGCGCAATATTGTCAATCAATTTCAACAATGTCACTGTCGTGTCAGTACGTCAATTAACTTTGCAAGTACAAAGTGAGGTTAGATTATTCAGTATTTTATTTTATTATTCCCATGCCGATGGGGTTAATGTTACTGCATTAAATTTGTTTATTAAATACATTTACTTTGTAATCTCTATACATAGCATTGAAAACCAAAATGGATTACGAGAGCAAACTGGTGGATTTGGCTATAAGCCTATTTAAAATTGATGCGGTCAAGTTTGGAGACTTCACCACCAAAAGTGGAATAAAGACTCCTGTTTACTTCGATTTGAGGGTCATTGTTAGCTATCCGGATGTTATGGTAAGAATTTTAACATTACTTTGTGACCAAAGTTTTAAATGTAATTTAATATAAATAAAGCAAAAAATAACATTATATAGTGTTACATACACTATAATTTAACCGACTTCCTAAAAGGAGGAGATTCTAAATTCCTTTGTTTTTGTTATTTAAGGTAAGTATGTTGATTGTAAGATTACCGAAACTAACTACAAAGGTAATTTATGTTTAAAAAACCTTGCGATTTTCCAGGAGCTGATATCAGACTTACTGTACGATTTCGCAGTGAAAGATAATAAAAGTGACCATTTATGCGGAGTTCCCTACACAGCATTGCCCATCGCAACTCTAGTAAGTGTGAGAGCCAAGAAATCCATGCTCATGCGGAGAAAGGAAGCAAAATCCTATGGCACTAAGAAGATGATTGAAGGCCACTATAAAGCAGGGGATACCTGTCTCATTATAGAAGATGTTGTGACCTCTGGGTCCAGTGTTTTGGAGACAGTAAACGATTTACGTAAAGAAGGCCTTAACGCAGATGAAGCAATAATCATCTTAGACCGAGAACAAGGTGGCAAGAAAAATTTGGAGTCTAACAACGTCAAAATGAAATCTCTGTTCACAATGACCAAACTAATTTCTATCTTGGTAGCACATAATAAGATAACTCCACAAATGGGTACAGATGTGGCTAACTACCTGCAGTCTCCAGTGACAGGTTTGTATATATTTAACATGTTTATGTGACATTTTCCAACTTAGTCCTGGGATTTATGTAATATTTTCCGAATAATTTCTCTATTATAGCAAGAAATCTGCGGAAAACTTTATTTTTATTAGATTGAAAGTACTTGCTACTTCATGCAGTTCATCTGATGGTAAGCGGTCACAGCCGCCCATGGACATTAAGGAACTTCATATAGAACAGAACTTCATATATAGAATAACGACCCGCGTGGCGGTGCAGTCACCATATCAATCTAACACCCAGTGGGTCCCGGATTCAATCCCCGGTCAGACAGAAATGTGAATGATGAGTTTAGATTTCTGTTCTGGGTCTGGGTGTTTGTGTATTAATCTTTGTGTGTCCATGGCACCCATGAAAGAAGAAAATCCTACTGTGGGACTATGTAGAAAGTGTTTAAACATGGGTTTTATCAAAATCTATCCATTCAATCTATTTCCCATTAAGGGTCAAATTATCTGGGGTCAATAACAGATATTTATGAGTGGCAGTGGCCACTTACCATGAGGCATACATTTGCTGTTTTTATATTATGAAAAAAATTAAAATTACCAGTCAGCCATGACAATAACTTCATTTCTATTTGATGTACAATAACTTCCTAGTTTGAAGTTGTTATCTATTGTAATAGACAAGATAACAACAAGAACAACAAGTAAATAATATGTATAAGAACAAGTCTATGTGTAATTATTGAATGTTATGAATCTGCTAAGCATATGGCTATTTAAATTTATAACTTACTAACCTGCTCCATAAGTTCACAAACTTTAATGACTTTTGATGGATTAGATGGATTTTAATATAATGAAGATAAAAATAAATGTTTTCGTCAAATATGAGCTATAAATATATCTTCTATATTTATTAAAATTAAATTCAGTAGTTTTTCTTTGATGCAATTTCAAACACAAACTGGCATAAAAAAGAAAAAGAAATAATAGATGTATAGAACTTTCATTTTTTTTATACGTATGAATATTGTTTTCAGTTTCAGCCATGGACAGGATTCTAATGCCATATGAAAAGAGAGCTGAATTGACAACCAATTTGATTGCAAAACAACTATTTAATATAATGGCAGCGAAGAAGACAAACCTTTGCCTCTCGGTTGACTTGACTTCAGCCACGGACATTCTGAATCTGGTGGAGAAGGTTGGAGAACATATCTGCTTGGTGAAAACACATGTAGACATAATTGAGGACTTCAGTGATAACTTCATTACGAACCTAAAACAGTTGGCACATAAATTTAATTTTCTCATACTAGAAGACAGAAAATTTGCAGATATAGGCAATACAGTGTCTCTGCAATATTCTAAGGGAATATATAAAGTGGCCGAGTGGGCTGACTGTGTCACAGTTCACTCATTGCCTGGAGAGGGGGTATTGAAAGCGTTAAATGCTTCTATGAATGAAATTAGTCAAGGAGTGTTCCTCTTAGCTGAGATGAGTTGTGAGGTAATTATAATTTTTATTTTCACTGAAATAATAGCTTTACTTATAGGCAATTTAGTAATGGACTTATTTTTCTACTTGAGTGACAGTAAGCGCATATAATAATTAGAATATAAATATATGTTGTAAAAGGTTATGTAGGCAATTTCAGATCATAGCAAAAACATTTAGTTACTTAACAATTATCTGTCATACTCTGTTTGGGTCACCCTGTAAAGTTAGTCACTGTAAGTATGTATAAGCATAATGTATTCCTTCATATAAGCAAACAAGGGGGTCTTGTAAAAGATAGATATGAAATGTATAAACAAATAATTCCATCAATCTTAATACACAAAATATAAGCCTGTTTTTTCATTAAAAACTAGAAAATTAATTATTTTAAATGTTATTACTTTTTGCAGGGAAACCTCATAACACCTGATTACACAGAGGCCACAGTGAAAATGGCTGCAAAGTATCCCAACCTCATCACAGGGTTTGTGTGTCAGAAGAAAGAAACTTTCAAAGACCCTGGGTTGATCCAGTTCACACCTGGCGTTCAGCTCGAAAGTTCCAAGGATAACCTAGGACAAGTGTACAATACTCCTGAGAAGGTGATATTGGAGAATGGTGCTGATATTGTGGTGATAGGACGAGGTATTGTTGCAGCCAAGAGCCCTGAAACCCAGGCTGTTATCTATAAGGATACTCTTTGGAAGTGTTATGCAAAACGAGTTTCCGGCAAAATAGAATAAACAGATCATTAAACTTGTTGGTACAAGTTAATTTGTATTAGAATGTATTAAATATAATTTAGCTGCAACTTAGGGACCAATATTTTCTTATACTTTATACATATTTTTTATTCATTACTCGTCCATGATTGTGTTTCAATGATGGTCCAATTATTTATATAATAGTTATATCGTTTATTAGTACGTAAGTTAAAATATCGTATAGATTTGACGCGATCTTTTAAGATGGGTATTATTTAATAAATAATGTCTTTTCTGAAAAAGAACAACATTTTCTTGTTAAAATATCTATTATTTTTTGGAGAAATCTTTATTTTGTAACTGTAATAATTAAAAATAAAAGTATTTTAAAATATGTTTTTTTTTTTACCGTATCAAATATTTTTGTATGTATGTTGATGTATCGAATGGGAAGAAAAATTTGATAATTTGAAATCCAATTTGCAAACGTTAACATAATTATCAGTCTCTAAAGCAGTAGATTCCAAATCGATTGCCGACTAGGCAGACATCGAAATAATTTATCTAAGTGTGAGTGCATGGCACCCGCGAAGCGGGAAAAAACATAGTGTAAAAAGCTTTATTATTAATATCGAAGAAGCAAGTGTGCATGCAGTCCATCTAATACATCATAGTTAGTGGTTAACTGGTTACTGCTACCGATAGATCAACCGCATATGCGATTAAATTCTTATCAGCCATGGATACAGGCTATAATAGGTGCATCCAAGATCCAAGCTGCGCCTGAGGTCTTTCACTTTGAAAAGCCTCGTATAATATTATATTGTTGCTTGTTATACTATTTATTAGCAAACCGTCGTAACATAATTACAATAAAAATACTAGTATATAACAGAAATAATAATAATGGTTTTGTCTCTAGAACCACTAATTATAAAGATACCTACCACCCCTATAACGCATTTATTTGAAAATATTAATCATATTAGGAATCTTTTGTTAATTTAATTTCGAAATTACTAATCATTTTCGTTTTGGCAACTTTATGCAATACAACAATTTTAGATAACCACACTTACATTAATCTGTCAGTCATGTCAAGTGTAAAATGTTTATGTCAGTCAGTTCTACAAACAGCAACCAGCAAAACAAAGGCTTTAACATATTAAGAAATGGATAGTATATTTAAGGAATTAAATATAAGTAGTAAAAATATATTTCCCACCACTTCACCCACGCTGTTCACAGTCGTCGTCCATAGTAGTTGGATAAGGAAATGGTTGAAAAACATAGAAGTCGATAATTCCGTGGATTTTGCCTTGCAACCTGGTGAAAGTGCCCCTCATCCCTGGCGGAAATTATTTATAAGGGTAATTTTACAGTTATCATTTATTATACGAAAATTATTTGCCTAATCTTCTATTTTACGAGTAAAAAAAATATTTTCATTATAGGTATTAAATAAAAAGGTCTCCAAAGTTTTACCTTTACCGCGGTACAAACTGAACGAAAACAGCGCAGAAACGCCCCTAACGTTTTCGCAGCTACTCCAATATGTGTCACAAAGCAACCAAAGAACCCTCTGGAAGGAGTCATATAAGAAATACTCCCAAAATAACGAGACCGCGAGAGAAAGCACGATAGTAAACTTACTGGAGCATGACCAGCTTCTCTCAGAGGTGATACTGAGATTGTACGGCTGTAATATAATAAGAGTAAGGAATGACCCCTCAGGAAATTTTATCGAGTATAAAGAAATATTACCAAATAAGCACATACTGAAGTCCTATGAAACTCACGTCAATTTATTAGCCGCTATGTTCACGATTGAAACTGACAATAACTTCTTTATAGTGTATAGAGGTCATTACGAGAATAATTTGTTGGATTGCCTTAATTTTAGCCCAGCTTTAATAGATAAGACATATGCAAGAGGATTGTTTATTGTGTATCAGCTGTTAAACGTGTCCAAGGCGCTATGTGATAGGGGCTTAAGCTTGGGGATGCTTACCCTCCAAGATATTTACTTGTCAGAGAATCTGTGGCTGCAAGTTATACCTGCTGTTACAAATAATGTACATTGCTTGGATGCCTCATTGATTTATGAGCAGAATAAAAATAAGAACACAACCCAGCAGCCAATTAACCAAGGGTCACAGTTGAAAAGGGGAGAGGACTGGTGTTGGCGTAATGATGCAGTGCAGTTGGAGAAGCTGTGTATGCTATGGGTCCGGGGACGGATATCCAACTTGGACTATTTGCTACACTTAAATGTTCTAGCTGGTAGATCAGCGAATGATCCTCAAGCCCATTTCATGGTCCCCTGGGTGACAGATTTTAGTTCTCGTTGTGGTGAGTATTTTTGTATGCAAATATAATTAACACTTTTTAACATAAATGGAGTCATCAATAAAGTAATATATAAGCAATGTTGCTAAGTATGTGGTTTATGCTAATCAAGATAGATTTTTAAATGAAGAGAGCTATCAAATTACAGAGCTATTTGCTTAAGGTTTAAGAACATCACTTATAATGAAAATTTATCTAATATTAAAATTGCTTGCAGCTATATAATGTTTGTGATCTTCTATGAAAGTATGAAAATATTGACAATATTTTAACTTTTCAAAGTTACTTACTATTCACACTTTTGTAAGTGAAGTATTGAAAACTGATTCTCTTTCCTAATGGATTTACCACCATGTTACACTAATAGGCATATAGGATCTGTACCACTGAAAGTTACTGGCTAGCCCTGTGTGTAAATAAATAAATCTATGATTTGACTATGACGACCCGCAAGCGGTTACCAAACGGATCTAACGCGCAGTGGGTCCCGGGTTCGATTCCCGGCCAGACTGGCATCTGAATGATGAGTTTAGATTTCTGTTCTGGGTCTGGGAGTTTGTGTATTCGTTCTTGTGTGTCCATGGCACTCACGACACAGGAGAATATCCTAGTGTGGGGCTATGAGTGTAGAAAGCGTTGTCTATGATTAACCAAGCTGTTATTAGGTATTTCCTAATAACAGCTTGGTTAATCATAGATTTATTATGCAGTACACAGCACACATTTCCAGCACTGAAATTGCAATGATTTAATTTTTATTTGCAGTTATTGCGGTTTACATTAAATTAAATATTTTCGGGTATTAATATTTGCAGGTCTTAAATTAAATATTTGATAGCCTTAAGTTATTCAAGTTTCAAAATTATAAAATCATAATAGTGATTCATGAATTTGCAAGATTTATGTGTGAAATAGCTCTTATCCAGTCAATTAGGGCATTTATGATTGGAGTGGTCACATTAGTTATTAATGGGTTCATTATCTTACAAGTATTTGTATGCACAGCGATTAACATTGTAATATCTAATTTTACACAACAAATATTTGAATTAGCTTTTATCTAAGGCCTGACATACGAGTTGTTACTAAGCTGTATGTTGTTATGTTTAGGGTTTATTTTAATTCTGTCCTTTATACAGACTTTTCTTACTGTTGGAGGATTTTTATAAATAGAATTTTGTGATGCTATTTATAAGAGTCCTCCCACTCCCAATCTCCTATTTAATCATTAGAATAGCATATATCTTATTAAAAATTCTGGCCAATAGCTGGCAAAAATACCAATTGTAATAAATATTTTTTCTATTTTAATGAACTGGCCCACAATTTATTTTATTTACGCTCTGAGTTTTTGTTTCTCTTGAGTTAAGTATCTTTGGGTTGATGTGACTACATATGATTGCATCTTAATGCAAGTCAAGTCTTCCGATTTTTTAAATTTTACTTGCAAATTACTGATATTTTTCCTGTAAACAAGGAAGTGTCTTTAATTAGTTTTTCAATTATAATATATGTCCAATTTATAAAATCAATCGTTACATATTTATAAACAGAGACAGGCTAAAAAAATGCCAGTATTTTGTAAACCTACATAATTAGTCATACATGAATCTTAAATTACTATATAAAATATTCAATGTTGCATACAAAATGCAACAAGCGATTTATTGCACTTTTTATTGTTATTGTTATGTTTTGTTTATTATTCAAAAGACTATTGTATTGTTATCTGCAGAGAATGTTACAATTCGCGATAATGGAACTTTTATTTAGCCTTGACTGTATTTTCCCTTCACAGTGCATTACATGGAAGTGTTTAGTGTAATTTTATAGAGAGCTGTTTTCACATTTTATAAAGATACTGTATTTTAATGAACAAGAAACGTTTAGTTTGCATTCGAACCGATATTATAATTTACTTACTATAAGTAAAGTGACGACCCGCGTGGCTTAACGGTCACTATACCGGTTTGACACGCAGTGGGTCCCGGGTTCGATTCCCGGCCAGACGGAAATGTGAATGATGAGTTTAGATTTCTGTTCTGGGTCTGAGTGTTTGTGTATTCGTCTTTGTGTGTCCATGGCACCCACGAAACAGGTGAAAATCTTAGTGTTGGGCTATGAGTGTAAAAAGCGTGTGCGTGTGTAATATCCAACAAAATCTATCACACAATTTAATCTTTGTCTATAAATATTTAAGTGCTTCAATATTCCGCTAAAGATTTTATTCATCGTATATCTTAGAAAATAAGTGGCTTACACAACACCCGATACAGCGGTCGAACCAGGAAAATCTCATACGAAAATATTCATCATGACTTGCAACGTAAAATAAATAGAGCAATAACTTAGAAACAAGAGGCTTCGTTTCGACTCCCGGGACCGTTTTCCATAATGCATCCAGTTAGAAAACTAATACTTTTACCAAAATATACACGGTAAACTATCCCTTATATCGTAGGCCTAAAGTATCAGAGTCCCGTGAAGCTATTCGCCATCTGTTTGCAATTGTATCTCACTCACAGTTTACACAAACTCAATACTGTTTGTTGTTTGAATCACGTTTCTCAGAACGTGCCCTAAAATGTGGTTAACGTTTAAATTTAGAAGATCGTTTGACATTAACTGTTACTACTTGAGATGGGGTTACGCAATTGTATTTGTATATTCGTTTTTTAAAGATTAATAAATTGTTTATAAAATTACTGCAGTAGCAGTTTCTTTTCTATTAGGAATACCTTACTTGTTTTAGTAGGTAAATTATTTCTTTAAAGATAAATTTAACAAAAGTATTCGTAGAATGACAGCGGTAGTTTTCATCGACAACAAAATTTACTGTTTCTCTTTTTATAAATTATACGTAAACATAAAATGTATATTATTTACAACAAAAACTAATGTTAGCTGGTACCCTGATCTTTTGACAATTTCTAGCTACAATAATTATATACCTACGGCGTCCATTTCGCAGAAAATAGTAATGCCTGCCCAAACACAGATCTCAATAATATAGTTTGATGTTTGATTAAGTTTGATGTAGGGAATAAAATGAAATAAATTTTAAATTAAATAAAATTACGATTATTAAAACACATAAAATGCAGCAAGAGAGTATCGCCGGCAATATTGCAGGGTAAGTTTGCACTAAAATACAATTGTGGTACAATTTCCAAGTTAAATTTATCAAAAATGCAGATTAACACCTGCAAATTATATTCAACGATTGTGACACAACTTTCTCAAACCAACAATAATCCCACAGGAATCTCTAAATCTTCAATGATTAAAATGATTCCATTCAACGTTTCTCTCATTACGGTGTGGGTTCTTTCTAATACCCTTACCTCTTAATGGTTCTAAATTACGATCGCTCCCCCAATGAGCGTTTTCCTCTGGTCGTATTTACCTCTGGCCGTATTTACCTCCTGAGCCACATTTACCTGCCGAGTGCCTCCAAAGGGACTCAAACAATTAATCGCCTTTGTCTCGAACAAACCTAGTATAAGCTTCTGGACTTACAGAATGTTCGCACCTGTGTTACAAAATGTTAGGAAACACTGTATTAACAAGTCTTTGGGTAGATATGGAATTTGGAAACTACTCCACGTAGTAATATGTTAATATTAAGGAGAACATATTATTAATTTCAAAGAGTATTTCGGAATAGTACATTTTATATAAATCGAAGAGTAAATATGTAAATAATAAATTGAAGATTGTGAAAAAGACAAATTAACAACCCAGAATATATATATATAAATGTTACTTATATATTAACAGGTCATTTTTTCATTGGTCTTGGATCGTCATATTCGAACAAATAAAGAATAGAGAAAGTTTCAATGAAGTTCATACCTGATTTTGGTTATGCTTAAGTTAAAAAAACTTTATTTTATTAATAAACATCTAAACTAAACTATATAATTAAAATTTAAAAACATTACGTATTATCATCCACACGCACGTATATAATGATGTCAATTTACACTTAATCCGCAATTCTAACTACGTGTAAATTCAGGTAAATAGCAGTACTTCTGAAACTAAGGCGTTAAGAAGCTTCAAGAAAGCTGTAGAACAACAATTTTATTAGCAAATCGTAGCGTTAAGTCGCTACCGAATTTCGCTTAATCCTCCCGGGAATCGCTGACAGCATTAAGCAAATGCAGAAATGAACAACTTGCTTCTGAAATCTCTCGCTTACGAGGCAAGAGCGCTTAGTACCTCAGTTTCTGCTTTAAATCATTTATATGATGTTACATACGTGTTGATGTTAGGTGTGGATAAGTTTAAGATTTGCTGACTAATGTTAAGTTCAAATGTATAAGTCAACGTTTTGACTTATACATTTAAACAATCAATCATAATCCTGTACAAGTTTTGAACCAGGAGCTATGAGCGTTGCGAACCGATAAGAACACTGATTTTTCGTTATAAATGATTGTATGGCTTACATGTTTTTAACACAAACTCAGTTTATTATATTAAATACTAGCCGTGCCACGCGGTTCCACCCGCTACTACATAAGAAAGAAAAAAGAAACAAACATAGCGTGATGATATATAATCTATAGCCTTCCTCAATAAGTGAACTATTCAACACAAAAATATTTTTTCAATTCGAACCAGTAGTTCCTGAGATTAGGGCGTTCAATCAAACAAACTCTACTGCTTTATACTATTAGTATAGATATTGTTAAGAAAATTTGTGTATTACATAAACACACCACACTAGATATACTGTTTAATGATTAGAAAATCCTTTTATCATGTCGGATAACGGTAATACCGTTGACTTAGTACCTTGTATCGCTTAGTGTAATGATATTCTTAGGCTACAACGTCTGCTACGCAATGCCTACGAATAATACTACGACGTAGCAATACGTGCATAGCAATGTTAAACTTTATGGGTAAGCTGGGAACTGCGATTTTAATTGCGTTATGAAAATGTAATATGGTAAGCGACATAAATATAAAAAATGTGTGTGTTATTCACACACAACAGAAAATAATAGTCTCCTAGACTTTAAAATGTTCCTTAATTTAAGGGAAAACATTGACTCCAGTTTATATTTGTAAGCAGAAGTATTAAAAACTTTGACTTTTTCAAGCCAAGCCCATATTTGGACATCTCATTTCGCATAAACTAAACTTGACTTAAACAAGCTACGATGTAAAATCGTTTTCGTGAGTCAAAATGGGGTGCCATCTACATGTAGCACTGACAACTGCTTTTGTTACTTATTTTTGTGTCATCCGTTTTTAGGCAGAAGAAAGTTCTTCCACCAAAAATTGGTGAAGAACTTTTTCGGATTGATGGAAGAACGGAGATGAATGATAAAGTCCCACATACGTGAAGCCTTCGATTTGGAAATACACTACATACATTTATTTAAAAATACAGATACCATAATATCTTAGCCATTAACCAAAGATTTGTAGCTCAAAACGTAAAGAAAGGCTGTTCTCAAAAGCAAACAGTACCTCCGCGTGCACAATGGAAGCAAGGACAAAGGCTTTCCAGCGCCACATGTCACTTCGTGCCTCGCGAGGTTTAGCAATCAACAATTACCTCTAAAACCTTCTGTTTTCTGCCTCAAAGATAAAGGAGTGACTCTAAACATCTATATATACTAATATGTAATATATAAAGGTACCCGACGTCGCTCCCACGGCGTCGGGTACCTTTTGAACGTCTCCCCCTAATGAATACAGTTAGTATTGGGATATAAAACGTAAGAAAGAAAAACGAACTAGGTGTGGGGTACATAACTTAAAGTGCGGTGCAAACGGTTACTCCTTACCACAGCAGTTCCGCCGCGACCACGATCCGTGGAACTGGCTCAAAGTATCGGAAGAAAACCAAAACCGCATAATGCGTATCGAAAACCCGTTACATATTAAAAAAAAAACATCACGGGACGGCTGGCAGATGTGAAACATCGTGTTCGTCAATGTCAATTAATGTGCATTAAAGACAAGATTACGTCACGAACTAAATATACAGCATATTAAAAATAACACCACCCACGAACAGTATCCTGAACTAAGTCGAACTATTACCGCAACCCACTTAGTTTTGCTCGTTACTTAATAGTTATGTAAAATGTATATAGGTGCGGCTTTAATAATAAACTAAATTTAATAATATAATATATAATAAATTTAATAATTAATAGTAAACGCAAGCATCGCCACGCCTACAAACAGTTTTACCTATGCCTATAGATGTTTCACATCAAAAAGAGGGAACGGTTAATAAAATATTAAAGTCAAACCTTTGACTCAAGCACGCCACTAACAATGTACCACTGAGCATTAAAATTTGAATATACGATGAACATACAATTTTTATTCTATCCCTAAAAATAATTTCAAGAATATTGTTCTGCCCAACCTTTGAAGCATAACAAAACATTACATAAACGCGAAATTGCCTCAATTTAAATAAAATGACGTTCCTTGTAAATTCGGGTAATCTTCTTAATCCATACATCTGTTCTTCTCAACCCTTCAGCGACCTACTAACCTCAATGTAGCACAAACAACTAGACGACGGAACAATGAAAAAAGGATATATTTCATGCGAACGGTATGGAGAATAAGCCTGTGGGATCCACCTGGTGGTGGGTTGATTTTAATACTTTTTATTAGATTTTTTTGACGGTGGTCTAAGTCATCAGTTACTAAAGTTTTATTAGCAGGATTATGAAGTACCCGACGGTTTTTTTTACTTTTTTAGTAAAGTCACGCGTATTATCACATTATTTCGTGATTTTTCTTTGTTTATCGGATTGAAGTAGAATAAGCATGCAGTCCACCTGATGGTAAGTGACACTGCCGGCCATGGATATCTGTAAGCAACTTCATATAGAAACGGTCTTCTATATGAAGTTGATCACAGATGCGTTGCTGGCCCCGAGGACTAAGATAGTCGCATAATTTTTAAGATAATGAGCCGGCAACCACATCCTTCCGGCAAAACGCGAGTTCCTTCATACAAGAAATAGGTTAATACTGAACGACAAATGGGATTTACGTTAACCTGTAGACTTATTAGATTTAATAACCCTTGACCTCTCAGAACGCTTTATAACGTATATAAATATAAAATAAAGTTTTACGTATGTTAATTAATATTTAATGAATCATACACATTTCGTGTTATTATTTTACCGTAAAATACTCGCTTCCGCTTGTATCTTGCAACCAATAACCTTTAGGCGAATACATTTGCGGTGCCTTACACGTCAACTGATCGAGCTGGGTAGAATGACCCCATCCGCCCCGCTATACGGACATGACAGCTGAAAGGACCACAAAGGCTTGCACAATTTGTAACAATTGCGAGTAGAAATGAATCTGTAGACCCCGTGTTACGCAATTTATGGTCAGCTCTTTGATGCTTTTAACCTTATTTGCGTGCTTTACGCGGAATCTTTGTGTAGTGTTGCAGTATTTAAAAAATCTAACAATAATGTTTTATTATAATGTACTTAAAAGACATTAATATTCCTTGTAGTAATCAAATCCATCATTTTACAATTGTACAATTCTTTATCATATTAAAGCTTCACGCGAATTTTTCCAGATTAGCTTTATTCAGATAAAGGTCTGTGATTTTTAGATTTAATTTCTATATTAACTTCATCTTATGTGGCAGCCATTTTGGATTACCAACAATATTGATCATTTATTAAACTGTCATCGTAACTAAAGGTTTAATACAATTTCAGGTAAATTGGACACTGAGAAGTAGGTTAAATACAATATTTACATTATATATGAGTACAAACATAGCAAGTTTAATAAAATATTTTAATATATGCCCATCTTTTTAATCTATCATCATCTATCTATTTAAATCAAACAAAAATATATTTATATTTAATACCTCCGTCCTTTCGCGCAATTACGTAGCGACCGATCGAAATGTTGCACTTAACACTTTACCGACGATTCCAAACGATCTCGTGGCCACCACAGAATATAATGTATAATATGCCGTATTACAAACGTTAGTGCCCATCACTAATATCCAAATTGTCCAATTTTTCAATTTACCATTTTTTTCCTTTAAGTATAATAATCACCAGGTTGCAGAACTAATGTAGTTCAACCGGGGAAGTACCATCGCCACACCTATTTCTAGCGTGAAGCAGTTCTTGCGTTTCGGTGGAAGGG
>DWNE01004658.1:0-14884 GCA_018249875.1 Cecropterus toxeus
GTTCCCATACCGATCTAACGCGCAGTGGGTTCCGGGTTCGATCCCCGGTCAGACAGTCATCTGAATGATGAGTTTAGATTTCTGTTCTGGATCTGGGTGTTTGTGTTTTCGTCTTTGTGTGTCCATAGCACCCACGACACAGGAGAAAATCTTAATGTGGGACTATGAGTGTAGAAAGCGTTTAAATACATACAAATAAACATACATAGATATTAATATACATACATACGCTCGAAAAACATTACCCTCCATCTGACGCACTCGGGTAAATATAGTTCACAACGTTACAGAGAAATTTCAATTGCCTTTTCTGGCAATTTTGCCTCTAAAGCGTATTGTAGTCACGAAGCTCAACTACAATAAATGGCAAAATCTCAAATATCTTTCTCCCAGTTTCTCTAGTGTCGTGCAACATCATATAACCGGTATTTGCATGCAAATGTTTAACGCACAGTCCGTAATGTTGACTAGTGATGTGCTGCGTTAAATTGAGTATCGATAAAATCAATTTTATTGATAAACTCGATTAACACACAATTACTTTATTATTTTGATGAGTCGCGTCATGACGCTATTCCGACACGCGGATGGTACTTCTAAATAAACAATTTAATTTGGGTTAGGTTAGGTTAATTAAAAAAAAACAAAGTAAATAGGTATTAATTAGTAACAGGTAGGTACTCACAATATAACGAATATCGTGAGTACCCGTTGTAAATTATTAGTATTAATGCTTTGGAAAGAATGTGGGGTATGGTCTGATTTCTTATTCGAAGATAAGATAAATACCTATATTCGGAAATCATCAACCGATCTATACTATTATAAAGCAGAAGAATTTGTTTGGTTGAACGCGATAATCTCAGGAGCTACTGGTACGAATTGAAAAAATATTTTGGCGTTGAATAGTAAATTTATTTAAAGAAGGATTTAGGCTACATAACATCCCGCCATGACTAAAAAGAGTAGAGCTGCAACGAAAAATGTTGCAAAAACGGAAAAATATTGTTATTATTGAGAGCTTTATTTTTGAGTGAAATACCATAATATAGTATATAATATAGTATAACATACCCTTAGTCCTCGGGAGTAGCAACGCAATTTTGATTGACTTCAGAAAGAACACACGTCCTGTATGACGTCACTTACAGATATTCATAGACGAGTGCAGTCGTTTGTAATATAAATATTATTAAAAACGTAAGAGTTAAGTACCTATTTTTTAAATGCCATAAAAGTGTAAAGTTTCCAATCATTCTTTATTCTCTTCAATACTGAGTCATACCATGCCTTATCACCCGTATTTGCATCTAAATTTGTTCGTACGCAAACACCGTATAGTTGATTAGGGATGCTGCAAGGTCTTATCGACTATCGATTGTTTAAGTACTAATTTTATAACACAAATAGGGCTTTAATAATTTATATATATACCAACATTAAAGAGACTTTCATGGACGGGGATAAACAAATTTAAACCGCGGACAGAAATTCATCTTTTGGATGTTTGCCTAGCCTAGGAATGAACCCGTCTATCTGCCAGCGAATTGGCCGAATAGCCTCCTAATATAAGACGTACCATCAAATCAGAACATAGTTGAAGTTCAAAATACTAATAAATACTAATTAGACTCACCGCATATATACCTACAATTGTTACTTCGAGCAAACAATTTAGTCGAGATGTGTGCTTGTACAATTCCATGACGATCAAACAGTTTAGTCTACTTCAATGCGCATACAATCCTGACGTTATCGTTTTATGTATTAGTTTTCTAGTTTCACCTACTATCCGGTCGACTATAAACAAGCTCAGAAGATTGTTTAGTCGAGGCAATACACGTTATTGATGAAGTTTTTGATTTTTTGGTTGAGAAAATATTTAGTTGGTCTTGTGTATACAGGATGCAAATGACGGCGTACCGAAAACTTAAATGGAAGATTTGTGACACTAAATAAACAAAAATAAATCATCAATTATCCTCGGAAATTATTGGTTCCCGAGTTGGTCATTTTTGGGCGCGAAATGTTTAGTGAATAACGCGCGAGGTCATTGATCGAACATCTGATAGCGAATCCATTACATTATTTTAACCTATTGCTGGTTTTCGTGAAAATCAATAATATGAGTATTTTTTTTAATATTCATGTTGCATTGTGCAGTAGTATTGAAATACTACCAAAATCTGTAAAAAAAATGCATAAAAAATTGGAAAAACCGATGAAAAATTCCAACGCCGTAAGCACCAGAACCGTGTCAGGAATCCATATTTTTAATATTCGGTACGCTGTCATTTACACCTGTATATAGAGAATCGTATTAGGCCTTAGGAAGCATAAGGTCAACTAGCTAAGTATTTTTACGGCGTACTATCAAAATTTCTATAGAAATATAGATAATTCGAAAAGCAAAAGAAATTTCGCTAATATCTATTTATAGCCTTTTCTGTATTTCAAAGAAAGTCCTTATCAATTTGTATTAAGAACCGTCCTTAGAATCAGAGAAGTGAAAGAAATCAGGCTGACATAAGATATTTCATTAATATTATTTCGTTGCTAACAGTATCATAGTCTATAAATATTTAGTTAATATTTTGACGCTCAGTCATAATATATATTGTTTTTTGGTTGAATTATTCATTTGATAAAATGTTCTGGTTAGATAAACATAGAGATACTATATATGAAGGTAGAACTTGATTTTTAAAAAATAACAACACATGTTATGTGGTTAATCTTAAGTAGGATTTCAGTCTAGTTGATTATAGAGGTGTTACGGCACCAATGGCCACTTACCATCAGACCGACTGTTGTTCACTTACTGCTTCGTATATAGAAAAAAATAAAAGCTTGGGAACCGCAGAAGATTTATATCTTCAAAGGGAGGTAATACATCTCGTCTACAGAATTTTGTATTTAGTCATCAGCTACAAAAAGGATTCCCAAAATATTTTGACAAGAGACCCCATTATCCAAATGGACTAATAACTTAGACCTCATACTCAAATCACTTTAAAAATCCATCTCTAGTTTTTTTTTACATCACGATTCCTTAGAATCATTGTGATTTGATACTTTATAAAACCAAAATTAACGAAAGGAACGTTACGAAAGCAGTAGTCGGAGTAGTAGGCGCTTTTCTTATTGATACAAAATACTTATCAATTCAAAACTGCGGATGTACTGTTCCATGAATGGTCGATATCGATTTGGGAATCGCTGTGTATAACATTTACCGACACAGAGAGCTGTCGCGACCAATGTATCGATACCGCGCATCACTAAAGCACGCAGAACGAATTACACAGCAAAAGGCGTTCGTGGATCTTCGCCAAACACGCTCATAAAAGCCTCTGCTATTAAACGTGGTGCTGTACCAGATCCCAGATAACCAGACACAGTGGAACCGTGATAAACGGTTACTATGCTATTTGTTGTAACTACAGTGCGATAACGGTTTTATTTCCCGGAAAAGTTAAGGTGAAATTAGATTTGGGTGAAACGTATGAAGGTAGGTGTATTCCAAATTTTGCAAGCTAATAAAATTGTATGGTTCGAACAGGTACAACTGCTGCCTATTTCTAGCGTGAAGCAGTTATTGCGTGCGGTGGAAGGGTGTGGTTGTCGGCTCACTTATACAAAAACACACGCTTTCTACACTCATAGCCCCACACTAGGACTTTCTTCTGAGTCGTGGGTGCCATGGATAAATACAAAGACGAATACACGAACACCCAGATCCAGAAAGACATCTTAATTCAAGATTCAGATGTCTGTCTTGCCGGGGATCGAACCCGGAACCCATTGCGCGTCAGACCGGCATGGTGACCGCATGGGTATTTCAGCTAATGATAACGTGATAGACGATGACAATATTGTTGATGACGATATTATGAATGATGAGCAAATGGATGAATGTATTAGATGCTTTTAGCGTTCCGTAGCTCATGGGTAAAACGGGACCCAATACCAAGAGTCCGCTCTCCGTCTGTCTGTCATAAGGGTGTACGTCATGAACCGTGAACTTGACAGTTGATATTTTTGCAGATCATGTATTTCTGTATTCGCTATAACAACAAGCAATGAAAACAGTATAAAAATATTTAAACTACCATAAAAACCGTGATTTTTGTTTGATATTAATAACGGCAACAGATAGACGTTTGAAATATTTACAGAATATTTAGTTATACTTTAAAATTAAGTAACTAAATTAAAATTAAATTAGTACTAACCGTCCGCTCTAAGTTTGCTGTTGTCGACGTGACGTCAAACATGTAGTAGCGTCAGCAAAAAAAAACAAGTTTCAAAAATATATATTTATTTGTAGTTACGGATTAGATATTATAAAAATCAAAAAAAATTAAATACCTTCTTTTTTTACATATTACGGTATTATGAATGAACAGGTTTTTTTTCATTTTAAATAAACCTGATTCTATGCCGTTATAGATAATACGGAACCGAGTCCGTGCGAGAGAGAATCGTGCGAGTCCGACTCGCACTTGCCTTTTATAAACTGACGTTGACAGGAAAACCGACAGAACTCGGTCGCCCACCACTAATGCAGTTTTAATTTACGCGAAGTAATCTATTTCAGTCGTTCATAAAATTAATAGTAGCATGCTGTTGACAAAAGACGAATTGCGAAATTCAGCTCGCTAGGGAAATTAATTACATTACGAAGTTACTGCACTTTGTTAATGAATAGAAGAGTTTAACCACATGCCATCAGCATTGGGGGAAAATAGAGGTAGAAAATAATGAAATATATGAAAATAGCTGTGACACACAGTTTCACCCGCGTTTATTAGAGAATCTATTAAAAACATCAACAAACATAGCCTAATATTATATAGCATATAGCATTCCTAAATAAATGGACTATTGAACACAAAATTTTTTTTCAATCCAAACCATTACTGCGTTCAACCAAACAAACTCTTCAGCTTTATAATATTTGTATAGAAGTGTAGATAGAACAGGTCAGGAGTCCTTTGGCATACGCGAAAATGGTATAGGACAGAAGATATCAATTTTCTCACGGCGTATAACTTAAACTAAATTTATAGCAATAAATGAAAAAAAGTTAAAAAATTGTAGTACATTATTTTGATAAAAAAACCGGCCAAGTGCGAGCCGATCTCGTACGCGAGAGGTTCCGTACCATTATCTACAAAAATGCGGCAAAAATTACTAATGATTGTATGGGACGTTTATTGTATGGGATTTTAGTATCTGTTGTAAGCACCTAGGAAAATTACATCACCTGTGAAAATTTCAACTGTCTAGCTATCACGATTCATGTTATACATCCTGATGACAGACAGAAGTCTTAGTAATAGGGTTTCGTTCTTACTTTTTGGGTACGGAACCCTAAAAAGCGTCAGTAGTACCTCGTTATAAATGATCGTCTATAACCAAACCTAATAGGATTTGGGTCTTACATATATCTGTCTATAAACGATTTCCTTGAGGATTAAGTTTCGAACGCCTCGTGTAAGCACCTTATCAAGGCCTCCGAACTAAAGCATATCAGTACAATACTGTTGTAGTACAAACGCAGTGGATATGAATGCATCGTTAGTGTCCGTGCAGTCAAACTGCAAAGGATCTTCCATCAACTAGTAATTAGGTCGAAATATCTGCAGTAAAAAAAAAACGCATACCGTGAGTACTCGATACATATTAAATTCCCGGTGTAGTTCAACCGGAGAAGTACCACCATCACACCTATTTCTAGTTTGAAGCAGTTCTTTGTTTCGGTTGATGGGTGTGGTTGCCGGCTCACTTGTATATGAGGTGAGCATCTCAGTCCGAGCAGCAACGCATCTCTGATCGACATCAGATAGCACTCCTGTTCTTTATGAAGTATTTTTAAGGGAGAATTAGCAAACGAGCAGCAGTCCATCTGATGGTAAGTAGTTACTGCTGCCCATGCACATTTGTAAGCAACTTCATCTAGAACAGGGGTTCTATATGAAGTCTATCATAGATACGTTGCTACTCTAGAGGACTGAGATGGTCGTCTCGTATAAAAACGAGCCGGCAACCACACCCTTCCGCCGAAACGCAATTAGAAATAGGTGTGGCGATGATAGTTCCCCGGTCGATCTACATTGGTTCTACCACCTGGCTACCGTATGTAAGCAACTTTATACTGCAACTTTGTAACTTTATATTATAAGTTGCTTACAGATGTCCATGAACGGCAGTAACCACTTACCATCAGGTGTACCGCATGCTCGTTTGCTTCAAACTTCAAAAACACCATTTCTAAATTTTAACCATCTTGGAAATGAAAAATCCCGCAATGTTTAAGATATGAAATTTTCTTTTGAAAACTTCCTTAAAACTAGTACCATCGCTGAACACATTAAAACAAAAACAAACAAACATACATACATATATTTTTTCGAAAAACATTACCCTATGACGCAGTCAGGTAAAAAACATACATTTCTAAATTTTAACCATCTTGGAAATGAAAAATCCCGCAATGATATTAACGGAATTCTCTTTTGCAAAACTTCCTTAAAACAACTACGAATGTTTCAGATAGGGAGGAACCGTATCTCCAGTACCGCGACCCCACTTAATGTCATCCTGCGTTTTTATCCCTTTTCGCAAACTCAAGGATCGCAAATAAAAATGTGTAAAGACTTGTGTAACCAGCTACTGACTCAGACATGTCAAGGATGTACTTGATCTGGTAACAGCTTGAGGTTTGTGCACACTGTAGATTACAAGGAAAGAATGAAAGAATGTAGTAAGTAACATTGTTAAAATATTAAAACAATGATCCGACCGCTTAAACCCATTTTTGGTTCATAATGATATTAAAACATATTTAATTTAACGCTTATATGAGTTTTTTGTCAGAATTATCTAGTAAAAGTATTATCCGACCAAAAACATTCTGTAAAAAACTAGCCAAGTCTCGATGGAGTTGCTTGTTTATCTCTAAAAGTTATGAAATCTCTACAAAGTCGTGCCAAGTGTAAGGTTCCTTGCTGCGATTTCTTTATTATTATGTTTAGGTTGTG
The DNA here is from genome assembly GCA_018249875.1 of Cecropterus toxeus. NCBI lineage: Eukaryota > Metazoa > Arthropoda > Insecta > Lepidoptera > Hesperiidae > Cecropterus > Cecropterus toxeus. Next base: position 7,047 of record DWNE01004658.1, read on the forward strand.
TGACTTGGCCGTTGTCTTGTACCCACTAACGTATAAATAATGTTCAGTCTAATCTTATCCAGATGTCACCATCGAGACAAATTAACGGCCAAGTCACACAACATTTTCACTCATATTCAGCGTTTGGTACTGATACGATGCGTTTGGTAAGATACATTTAATTTTAAATGTATCTTTATGATACAAAAATATCGTTTTATTCAATCCAGTTTTTTTCTATTTTAACGATGTTTATTTTTTACATTTTTTTATAAATATGAAGTAGCAAACGAGCAATCAGCCCACCTGATGGTAAGTGGTTCCTGCCGCCCATGGACATTTGTAAGCAACTTCATATAGAACAAATATGTTACTACATAGTGTCGTCCATTGCGCGATTACAATTGCTCTTAGACAAAGATTCACAAGCATTCTTCGCAAGTTCCTACATTTTTCCACGTACAGTACAATTTTTCCTTTCGTTTTGTTATCATGAATAAAGCATTATCAGCAAAAGAGGAAATACATATCGTATCAGAATAGGTATATCTTTCCAAAAAGTATAACTGATGTATTGAAGCTTTTGATTTTTTATTTCCATCAGTTGACAGATCATGCATAAATCATTTAAAATATTTTGAATGTGCCCATATATTAAAACAGGATCGGAACGCGACCACAACTGAGAAGACCCGGCAAGAAACACAGCGGGTTTGTCTTTTTTGTTTGTATAATACCTTTTTTCTTCCTTTTTTTTAACACTTTATATAATTTTTACATTGCAATAAAAATAGCTCCTGTATCTTGCCTTAAATTTGACTAAATATGAGGCATGTTTGGCAAGATACGCTACACTTTAACAGCCAATTAACCATTGAAATATACACTATTGCTCAGTTCCAAGCTGCTTTGTCTACCATGTAACCAGAAATTTTATAATATGCTTTACGGCAAAGTTTGATTTTAATCAGTGCTTTGAAGTTACTTATTGACAAATTTCTGATTTCCATGGAAAGTTTATTATAAAAGCGTATACATGGACCCATAAGAGAACTATTAATCTTGTGAAGACGAGTAACATGCACAGAGAGATCGTGTTTGTCATGTGTGTCATACATATATCATTGACATATCGTTCCAGAAAATATAACTGATATATTGATAAAAAATAGGAATCAAATGCCTAAGCTTTTTTTATTGACAGTTCATGTATAATTCAACAACTTTTTTTTTCAGAATACCGGACCGGATCGGACCAAATCTGCAATTAAACTGCAATCACAGTGAGAAAAGACCCTTAATGACCAATATACGTTGACCTGTCCCTGATAAGCATAAATTGTACCCTCACTTTTCCTTATACTTAAATATATAAAAAAATATATAAAACTATCTTTCCGCATGCGACTTTTGGGTAACGGTTAAACCGATGTTGAAGGGACTTTCTCGCAGACATCTACTCGTATTTTAAATGACCTTTTTTACCCGACTGTGTCAGAAGCAGGGTAATGTTATTCGAGCGTATGTACGTTTGTTTGTATGTATGTCTTTTACACGCGCTACAGCCCAAACGGCTTGACGGATTGTGACGTATGACATATCATTAGAATCGTCCCATTTTGTATAGTGACATAGCCTATATAAATTTATAAAATGGCGCCTGGAATCAGAGGAAAAAGGGGGAGGGAAAAGTTTACGATTGCGACAATATGGGTATTAAATGAAAGCTAGTAAATAGAAAAATCTAAAAAAGTATATATTGTAATACTTTCACTTGGCTATTCTGACAAAAACTCATATAAGCGTTAAATTAAATACATATCATTAACAACAAAAAAATCGTTTTAAGCAGTCGGGTTTTTTTGTTTTAACGTTTTATAGATGTTACTAGTTTATAATATGGAAATAGCAAACGAGCTTGCAGTCCACCTGATAGTAAGTGCCCACTGCCGCCCATGGGCATCTGTAGAAAACCCCAGATAACATTAGGTCTTACCTGTTAGCCACAGATGTGTTGCCACCCCAGAGAAGTAAGTAAGAACGCTTCGGATAAGTATGTCTCCCTTACCACACCCTTCAGATCAGAACACAGCAGCATAACACTGGTGTTATTAGGCAGAAATAGGTGTGGCGATGGTGCTTCTGGAATCCAATCCCAAAAAGTTCACTTGAAAAACCACTTTGAAAAACCTGATAGCGTTCTAGCGGCCATTTTGGATTTTCAGTAATACTGAATATATATAGAAAAAAAAAACAATTTATTGCCGTATGTGGCAATAAATTGTTTTTTTTTGTTGTTAACATATGATATTACGTAACATATCCCACAAAATATAGCGTGCATGAGCAATAGGTGGCTCAGTTTGAGCTTGAGGACAATGGTCCTACGCAGCGCTGTTTTTCAACCACTCCCTATCCCTGTGCTGATGGACAGGAGTAAAGTAGTGTTCCCCGGCTCCCGTCTTAGTTTTTAAGAAGAATTACTTAGTTTTAGCAAGAGTATCCTTTAAGGTCACCCTTGCCTTTGGTCACCCTTTTGTCACCTAATTGTTTAATCAAAACTAAAGTGTACCAAACTTTAGGCCCACCAGAATCAAGATAAATAAACAAAGTATGTAAGCACTGAGCACAATTTACACACGATTTTGTATGTATTTTTTATGAGGGTATTAATACTGAAGTGAAGTAATAGTGAATGTAGAACCAGTGTAGTTCGACCGGGGAGGTACCACCATAGTTCGTGCGTTTCGGTGGATATATATATATAATATATACCAAGCTTGAGCTCTTGTACAAAAGCTACGAAGTAAAATTGTTAGCGTGGTTCAGAAAGGGGCACAGCGCCATCTAGTTCTAGCACCGACAACTGCTCTTCTTTCATTCATTCATTTTCGTTTCGTCGAGCTTCAAATCACAAGTCAAAAGAAGTTTAATTAAAATAATGGTACAAAACGAATTTTTGAGATTTGATATTTGCTACGTATTTCAATTCCAGGTAATTTACAGCTGAATATCCTTTCAGTAATTCTGTTTTCCGGCCACTAGTGACAGTGAAGGCTTCATTAATTATGTCTTTTCATTAAGCAGCCGACAGTTGGAGTCGTACGCTTCAAGAAGTACTTCAAAGAATTTCTTTATCCACTTCAGTATTAACTGGGAAGTTCAATTTGCGTTTTTATGTCCTTAGCACTCCATCATTTATTCATTTCTTGTTATTTTTAAATACCTTTCCTTGGTAAAATGTATTTAATTTGTTTTTTGTAAAATTTTAATTAAATACATACCCTGTATTTTTATAGACACTTTGTTTTAATTGCTCGATTTTTTGCTCATGTACTAGCAAAACGGCAATAGGGCATTTATTCATATTTAATAATTTATTAACGAGATCAAAACCTTTTAATGTCGACATTTAGTTTTTGCTTGACTTTAAATTTTCGGTACACGAGTATAATACTGTACAAAAAGTATTTTCACTTTATACGTTGTTAATTGTAGCTACAGCATGTGTTTATTTTAATTTATCAAATGTAAAAATCTCTATATATCTGAATTCATCCTTACTAATATTATACATGGGAATGTAAGGTTGTTTGTTAAGCTTTCACGCCAAAACTACTAAGCCAATTATTATAAGACTTAGTACACGTATTCTTAGAGCTATTAAAACAAATAAAACACTTTTTATTCAATAAAAATATATTAAAAACATATTGTGGCAGACATGATTGATTATAAAAAAAAGAAAATCTAGCTTCATTGATTTCAAAAGAATATATTATTGTAATTGATTTTTTTGTATACATATTTCATGTTATTTTGTTTTGTCACTTCAAAGCAATATTAAAACTACAATATTTAAATTTTGAGGTTAGGTGCAAGTTTACTGTTTTAGTTAGCGAGCGAAGCCACGAGTGAAAGCTAGTATATTACAAATGGCAAAATTTGTAAAGATGTTTGTGTGTTTGTTACTCTTCTTGCAAAAAATATTGCTTGGGTTTGGATAAAATTTAGCCCACAGATTGGTTATGACATGGATTAACTCATACATAGGATACTCATTGTCGTAGTACCTAACATGACCGGAGCGAGCAGAGCCGCGAGAATAAATTAGTATGATAGAAAAATTCATTTACTATATCACGTTCACAAATTTACTGGAATTGTTTATTTGTTCTAAAAATATTATTTACAAGAAAACCTAATTATCAAAATGAGGGAATAAACAATTTTAATTAAGAATCTCTATTTGTTTTGCAATCTATCTCAATATTCTCATCTAAAAATCCATTTATCACGAATTCTCCAACGAATTGTGAATTTGAGGTGATTGCTCGACCTTTAAGATCTAGATTACTGTCGTGAGCACCAAGTGGAAAGTCTATCCACTCGATAATGATAGATTTATAAACTATTATTATTTACATAGATAAATAATAGAGGTAAAGACTAGGATGGAAATAACATGATTTGTGATTGAATTTTATACAGGCTGATCTTTTGCAAAAAATAGCCAAATTGCATAAAGCGTGTTCAGTACCACGAAATTTTCATCTTCGTCTCATTCATGATTTAACTAAGAAAAATTAAAAATGATGCGCAAACTAAGAAAAAATACTTTAAAAATTACATTTGCAATATTTCAACATGGAGTGACTTCTGACTATAGATAAAAACTGTGAGTATGTATTTACATAAAGCCCAAATTAAGATAAAAAAAAATTACAAAAAATATAACCGACTTCCATGGCACAAAAAATAATTATAATATATATTGGTTTAGTACATAAACAGTACATAGTACATAGTCCCGAAGTCGGCGCTCAACACACTTCGCTAAATCATGTTGACGAAATTATGTTCTACGAGTACATGAGCTATTTATAGATTTCCATAAAATGGGACCCCCTGTGAAACCGCATACAATGACCGTTCGGTCATGCCTTCCTTTAGGAAGTCGGTTAAAAGCAAAGTTTCATTCTATTTGACAAAAACATTGTCATTCATTTGTCGATTTTAATAACTAAAGACCTAGAATACTTCCTATTTAATGACCTATTTAATTGAAAAAGATTTCTCCAAATACAAGTACTTTCAGATATTAGTGAGGACACACAATTTAAGTTTTATAATATTAGCACAAATTCTTTCAACACAACGTCAGATAACATTCAACATTTTCATATCCTTTTCAAAGATTTTCTAAAATAACATTCTTTTACAAACCTAACACCGATTTCAAGGATGCAAGGAACACCAGAAACTTTGGAGAATAAGCAATTCCAATAGCTTGTTCGTCTCAAATTGTCTGATATTAGATTTACTACAGTTCTCCTACTTCAAATTGTGTAAGAAAACTCTAGAATCGTTCAAAATGAGCACTTCCATGAACCTCAAATAGTAACCCATTCAAGAAATCGCCGACTCGTACAATAGTTTCGCCTATGAATGACACGGATTTTTATAATGGGCGGTTTAAGTCGTTTTAGCTCTTAATAGATCACTTACGACAAAAGGCTTGACCGATCTTGAAGCTAGTGCATTTACTGAACTGAGCCTTTTTACACAAACACGCACTATAAAATAACTAAAGGAACTATACTATAAAAACATGGGTTGAATAAGGTATACGTTTAAAAAATGTGTTAATTCCATATTTTCAATTTTTATTTACGAGTATATTCCATGATCTCATTGTTTATAATTTTACTTTGTTTTTTTTTTATTCATCACTTTGAAGTAGCAAACGAGCATGCAGACTACTTGGTGATAAGTAGCCACTGCCACTTACGGACATCTGTACGCAACTTCTCATGGAACAGGGATTCTATCGGAAGGCAATGAAATGCTTTGCTACTCCCGGAGATAGATGGTCACCTCATACATAAGCAAGTTACCGATACTTAAAAGCAAACACTATATTTCATCGTCAATAACTCTAAACAACAATGAGAGTAACATTAATAAAATAAATAAAGAATTTTTAAAATCGGTCCAGAAACGGCGGCGAAATCGGTAAACATAAAAAAAATACATACAGTCGAACGTATAACCTCCTTTTTGAAGTCGGTTAATAAAATAAAAGAAAGCTATAAAATCACTCCGGACACGCTGATAATATTCTCCCGTATGTTTTTAATCACGTAGCGCGAACCTTAGCGGTGGAGGCGTTTTATTGAATCTGCTCGTGTCTCGGTTTGAACTGAACCCGTTATTGCCTCCCTTTCCTCCTCAGCCTTTTATCTATTATTATTATTGATATGCTTGCCTCTATTGATATCCCCGATTGGGCCTCTTCGCTGTTTCCCTTAATGTGACTCTAGGAGCGTTTGTTTCCAATTTATGTTCCGTATAAAAATTATTTATTGGAACTGCCAGTTTCTAGTAAATTGACTTTATCTTACGTTTTGGTAAATGATTCTAGAACACCATAACTGCGTAAATGTTCGGTAAAGCTGTGTTATAATAACATTGTGAAAGACTATTCTCTGCATTATACTTACAAAAACTGATATTATAGAGGTGGAGCGATCATACTTTGAATTGTAAATGAGACGGTTTTTACATATTTTTTTGGAATTAGATAAAGTATTACGACAATATTTCAGAATATAAGGACATACAGTCTTTTATGAAGCTAAGGAAAATGTTTTCATATTGTTTTCAGTCATCATAACCTACCTGATTATTTCAGGATTTAAGGTGTATTTTTTATGTAAACGGCAAAATGTTTTCCTATACATGAAATTTATCAATATCTCCAATTTTCATCGTTTTGATTATGCAAATAACATTAAAATATTCACGTTTTTTTCTCTCAGTTTTACGACTGAACCTGTTCTAGGCTAGTTATTATTTTGCGATAATAAATGGTTGTATAGGGCTATTTCTTTTAATTCATCAAAGAAATGTTTATTGAGCACAGAGAAATCATGGATTTCTACCGATTATACCGTCTACCACGTATCAGTTACCACCATGGTGTGAACCACGTTTCCAATAGCGCATTATTCTCCCTATTCTTTGCTGGGCATTCTTCCAGTGTTAGCTGAGCCGGCATCCGTCAAGACAAAAACTAGCATATAGTTTTAAAAAAACTAGTACATAGTTAAAAAACTAGTATATAGTTAAAAAACTAGTTATAGTTAAAAAACGCTTTCTACACTCATAGCCCCACAGTAGGATTTTCGCCTGTGTCGTGGGTACCATGGACACACAAAGACAAATACACAAACAGCGAAACCCAGAACCGAAATCATAACTCATCCTTCACATTTCTGTCTGTCCGGGGATCGAACCCTTGACCCACTGCGCGTCAGACCGGTATGGTGGCCATTCCGCCACGCGGGTCGTCAGTTACTGTAAGCTAACATAACTCAAACCACAAAGTTCTGCCACTTCCAACAACTACTGTACAAACTTAAACGAACTGAAACGTGAACTCTATTTCTTTACGGTTATTGGGTATATTGCTGTCAATTTGTCAATTTCTTTTCAGATCGATTGGAGGAATAAATTCCCGAGTACAAAGTCCAGTTTACGAGCAATCCTAATAAAATTCCCGGCAATGCATTACAGAAAGCATCTAGCAGTTGAGCTCAATAGAATCGCATTTGGGATAAAAGTTCTGTCGTCTAACTGAACCTTTATCTTGAGTGATTCTGGAGATGAGCTGTATGTGAACTGAGAAATTTTCTTTAGACAGGAAAGAAAGAAACATATGGAAACATAAATAAAATCTATATTTATTTATAGTAGCAACGCATTTGTGGTCGACTTCATATAGAACCCCTGTTCTATATGAAGTTGCTTACATATGTACATGGGCGGCAGTAACTACTTACCATCAGGTGGGCTGC
>DWNE01004659.1:0-14883 GCA_018249875.1 Cecropterus toxeus
GTTTCCTCACGACGTTTTCCTTCACCGTAAAGCAGTGATAATTAAATTCTAATACGCACATAATTTTAGAAAAATCAGTGGTGCGTGGTGCTTGGGATTTGAACCCCGGATCCTTGATTGAGAGGTCGAGTTTCAAACATTAGGCTATCACTGCTCAATTTGTGTCTACCTACGTTTTTTATAGAGTTATGTGTAGTAACCAACTAGAGAGCTACTGTATTGCAGCACAGAGAAAATTAATTAATGTAGAGGAAAAATTGAACGTTAAAGCAAAGTTCATTATATTCACTAACTTAATTTTGTTGTCTTTGTGGAATTAATTTCGGCAGACTTGCTTTGTATTATCCTTTTTGGTCTAATCTTATACGTTGGTACATAAAACACTGTATAGGAACGTTAAAGTATTTATTAAATCTAAAATTTATTGCTATGAATAGATAAATCTATGTGTAAAAGTTATTTATGTGCCTGCCACAGACAATAGCTGACGTAAGCGGCAACAAACATGGTAATAAATCATAAACATTGTGGAGTCAGTGTGTAGGCGTGTAACTAATGAAATATTACATTTTAAGGTCACTGCGGTACACAATAAAGCCTTTGTGGGTCTAGACACATTGGAAATTTTGACTCTTTACGAAAACAGAATATCTGTGGTTGACGGCGAAGCGTTCAAAGGCTTAGAAAAGTAAGTAAAAGTAATTTATTTCGCTAAACAAATTCTTCCGCAGACTGAGTAAAACGTTTTGAATGAAAATCGAATGCCTTGAATATTTTTAAAAGCAACGGTTCCAATGATACATTTAGAAAATAAAACAATATTTTTCCTCTGAACAATGTTGGTTAATATTTTGTCGTTATTATTTTACCTCGAGATTCTATCCTTGCGTTGATACGGGCTCTGTTATTATAAACTACTGAAGCGTTTCGTCTAACTATATTTTATTAGAACTTTCATTATTATTTTAATCGAATTGAGTCCGATAAAAAAAATATAATTTATTCCTACAACGGAAGAATATCTCATCAGATATAATATAAAGTCTTAACATTTTCAAAACAATTGAGAAGAATTTTGAAGAGAAAAGAGAAGATTCTATGTTATCTATAGCATGTTTTCTAAATTGCTTTTGTTCCAGGAAAGTTAAATCATAAATTACAGAGGACACATTCGTTAAAAGTGTCTCTTTAATCGCCTTCTTCCTTTGTTGTAAAGTATAGATTACAGGCAACATGATATATGAATAATTGTGTCTTAACGGGTTTGAAATGATTTTAGGAAATTAAAACGACTAAATCTGGGTGGTAATGAGTTACCAGCGGTGCCACAGAAGGCACTAGCATTATTGGAAAATCTGAAAAAATTGGAACTCCAGGAAAATCGGATTACGTCCATTTCGGAAGGCGATTTTGCTGGTAAGATATTGTGAATCCTAATATTATAAAAACGAAAGTTTGTTAGGATTTATGCGTGTCTGTTACTCCTTCATGCAAAAACTACTGATGAGATTTGGATGAAATTTGATGAACCGATACGATACTTTTTACTAATAACAATACCATACCCAAGCGGGAGGAGTCGCGGAAAAATGCTAGAAGCTATCTTTTTTTTTATAAATATGAAGTAGCAAACGAACAAGCAGCCCATCTGATGGTATGTGGTTAACGCCGCCCATGGACATTTGTAAGCAACTTCATATAGAACAGGGGTTCTATATGAAGTTGACCACAGAGGACTGAGATGTTCGCCTCATATAAAAGTGAGCCGGCAACCACACCTTACCACCGAAACGCAAGAACTGCTTCACGCTAGAAATAGGTGTGGCGGTGGTACTTCCCCGGTCGAACTACGTTGGTTCTACCACCTGTTATAATACTTACTTTCAAGTTAATTATTACTTATTTTAATCTTTATTAAAATCTATGTCGGAAAGATAATGTTTTTTTTATAATCTCGTGTCATATCTTTTATCTATTGTTTATTACCTTAACCTTTAGTATTCAAAACATCAATCTTGTTGAACTTTCTTAAATCATTTTTATCGTTTCCTTTCCCTTCTTTATTACTGCATACCTTGATTTATTATTTATGATCCTATATTGTCTAGAGATGCGTTAAAATATTCTTAAACTTAAATTACGTTTAATCCTGCTTTTGATGTTAGGAAAGATGGTTTCAATATTATTTCACTCGGTTTCTTTAAATATTACGTACATTTTATCATTTAGCTTTTATATTAGTTATACATATTTTCATATAAATTGCACATTCTTTGCGATTGTTAATGTTATTTGAGAGATAATCAGGTTTGGCTTGAGATGTGAAAATCTATTATCGTGTCTTATCGAATTTGGATTATTGGACAATATACATAAAAAATACATTTTTACTTGTATCAAATATTTACGATACGAAGTAATATAAATTTACCTTGAAACATTGTATTGTCATGTCTTGTTTGTTTCAGGTTTACGTAATTTAGATTCCTTGGGTCTAGCGCACAATCAGTTACGTGAGGTGCCAGCGCAGGTGTTCTCTCATCTAACTTTCTTGAATTCCCTGGAGCTGGAAGGTAATCAAATACAGAAGATCGACGAGAAAGCCTTTGCTGGGCTGGAAGGTGAGACTTGTGATAAAAATGCAATAAATTATACAATTATGGTATAATATAACTAATTACATAACGGCAGAGATATTATTATTACAAATTAAAATTATAGCAAGATAATTAAAAAATCATAAAATAATATAAAACATAACATACAATTAACAATTAACATAAAATTAATATTAACTAGTTTGCCAAATATATATTGAAGTCAATTCATGGTTATTGAAAATTGAATAATACGGCTCTTATTCAATTTACAATTACCATGAATTCACTTCAATATAAATGAAAATAAAAAACTAAATATAAACAATAAATAGTAAATAATTGGCAATTTTAACCAGTGTTAAATAAATAGAGAAAATTTTAGTTCAAATATGTAGGTATGCAAATTCAAAAATAAATATGGTATATTTATTAATTTATCATTATTGTTTGTAGAAAACCTACAATATTTGCGTTTGGGTGACAATCGTCTTCACGAGATACCGTCGGAGGCTCTCCGACCACTGCATCGCCTCCGACATCTTGATTTGCGCTCCAACAACATTACTTACATAAGCGAGGATGCATTCACTGGTTACGGCGACTCCATTACCTTCCTCAACCTGCAGAAGAATATGTAAGTGTTGAGTTTTAGATATTATTAAGAATATTGCAGTGAATGAGCTAGGGAGTCATATTCGTGACTGTCTAAGCAGAATTGCTATTTCACTTTATTAGTTGTTAGTCTCTCAGTATGCCAGTATGTAATGGACAAGTGATTGGGTTATAATTTATTGTTTTATTTGTGCCAAGTGGATTAAACTGTATTGCAACAGCTTGCAACGGATCAAATGTAATTCCAACTATATATAAAACGTCTATCGTGTTTGTAGTTACATTATTTTTCCATATTTTTCTAGAATATGCTGTAATACTAGGTTTGTCAAATAATGTTAGCAGCCTCAATTGATTCTTAGTATTTTCTTCCTTTACTAGATGGCGCTGTAAGTACACATGTGACCGAAATGCATGTAAAATGTTTAAATCATTTTTAGTCCAGAGTTGTTGAAGATTCATAATTACATATTAAATTGAATGAAAGCCATGAGCTCAAATAATTTCAAATCTCTAATTACGATTATGAATTTTATAACGATATAAAAATGGCTCAATAAAGGTGTCCGCAGGTGATGCTTTTAATGCAACAAATATCAGCTTGATATGCATGTTTAGTTTAAGAACAATTCAAAAACGATTTTATGCTGTCTTTATTTACTCAAGTAGCGAGAACAAACAATATAAAATTGGTATTTACGACTGTACCCGTGTTCTTGCGTACATGATGAAAATATCGCTGAATAAATTATGAGCATACGTGCGTGCTTATGATTTGTTCAAGCCTGTAGGCTTAACCCTCAGATCTTTATGAGCCCACTTAAAGTCAGTCAGCTCATATTTCACGAGCGGTGAAAGTTTGCGAGATAATATAAGGATCTAAGATATGAGTTGGAAGTTCGACGATACATAAACGTGATCAGCCATGTCTTTATGTTAAAATGATTCATTGTAAAAGTCTTAAATGGTAACTTACACAAAATATAAAGAGCAAAAAATTCAATTTTCAACATTTTGATTAAATTATACGCTTTAGGGTTCCGTACCTAAAGGGTGAAAACGGAACCCTATTGCCAAGACTGCGCTGTCCGTCTTTCTGTCTCTCGGTCTATCTGTCTCCAGGCTGTATCTCATGAACCACGACGGTTAGACTGTTGAAATTTTCATAGATGATGTATTCCTATTGCCGCTATAACAAGTAAAAGTAGAACAAATTAGTAGAACAAATAGAAAAAATTGTTTAAATATTTAAACAAAAAAAACACCGTTTTCTGTAGAATAGTACGGAACCCTTCGTGCGCGAATCTGACTCTCTCTTGGCCAATTTTTATTGAGAGTTGTAATGTCACAGAAAGAAAATTATACTGTTTATGTAATAAAGCTCAGAAATCACGATTAAGTTATAAATTATTTTTGGATTTGATCAAAAATTTAATATTTCACGATTATGCCTATTTTTAGATAACAATTGAACTTGAAATACGAAACAACACTTAAAACGCCATTCATCCAGTTTAATTTTACAACGAGATAATAAAATTCTGAATTTATATTCCCTGTGTACAATGTTTTCAACTTTACAGCCGAATTTACGATTAATTTTGTAGCGAGCCGCCGCGGTGTCGGTGTTTGATTAATTTTGATTAATTTTTGGGGCTGTTTCTGCCTTTTGTTTCGTCTATTGAAGGTTCAAAGTCTTGTGAGTTGATTGATTGAGACAAATTGTTCCCTCAATCAATATTTGGGCGACTTCCAAGTGCCTTTTGAACTAAGTGTCGCGTGATTACCTCAACTTTGACTTAACCTTTCACTGTATATTTTATGTAGATGTAGGTGTGTTAATTGATGTATTGGTGCTATAAAAAATCACTTATATAATAAGCAAAGAGTTATTGTATGTAATTTATTTCAGGTTTAAGTGTATTTATATAAAATCAATAGACTCTCCTCATTAACAGCTCTGGTAAGATTTATCTAAGCGGTACATGGATCTGCAAAGCGACGACCCGCGTGGCCGAGCGGTCACCCTACCGGTCTGACGCGCAGTGGGTCCCGGGTTCGAATCCAGGCCAGACAGAAATATAAATGATGAGTTTAGATTTCTGTTCCGGGTCTGGGTGTTTGTGTATTCGTCTTTGTGTGTCCATGTCACCCACGACATAGGAGAAAATCCTAGTTTGGGGCTATGAGTGTAGAAAGCGTGTGTGTGTAAAGAAACTACCATATAATGTTGTCGTTAATACCGATTACCATTTTTTAATAAACTGAAGTAGTAACAGAGCATACAGTGTACTTTGTGATAAGTGATTACTGCCGCTCAAGGACATCTGTAACATAACAGGCATTCTGTCTGAAGTCGATCACAGTTGCGTTGCTACTCCCTAGAACTAAGATAATCGCCTCATATTTATGTGAGCACCTTAATTATAAACACCTATTATCATTATTTTACTTATTATGATAGTATACGAATAATAGACTACATAATTAACTGTAACTTTAAGTTTGTATAAGAAATAATTAAGTGAATATAAATTCTTTAAACAGGGTTCATCAGTTACCGACGATGGGTTTCGATAACCTCAATTCCTTGGAAACGCTGAATTTGCAGAACAATAAGTTACAGCACATCCCTGAGGAAATCATGGAACCCATATTAGACACTCTGCGAGTTGTTGACATCATGGGTGAGCATCTACACTCACAATTTATTTTAAACCCTAAAAGTAATTTAAAATAATCATAACTATACCATACCATAATCCAAAAGATTATGGCGTGGTATAGTTATGGTATTGTATCTATATATGTTCCAGGTATCTAAATCGAATATGGGTAGGCTTACACTAAGACTTGATCCATCAGTAGGATATCTATAACTACCCAGGATAGACATAGATCTATCTAGTGCAATCAGTCTTAAACTTTAATAAGTTTAACTTTTCGAATAAAAATAAACATTTCGAGTAATAGTGCACAAAATGTATAATGACGCTTAATTGTTTGAGTGCAATAAAGTTTATGTCGGCAAAATGTCACGGCACGTCCTATCACAATGTAAAATTGTAGAATAGATAACTTAAATATTAATGGTTTACAGATAACCCCCTTATTTGCGACTGCGACTTGGCCTGGTACGAGGCTTGGCTGGCCGGTCTTCGCGACCGCGATGACGAAATGATGCAGAAGAAACGCACCGTCTGCACCATGATGCCAGAGCACCGTGAATACAGCGTCGCCAAGATGCCTCTGGAAAAGATGAGCTGCAAGAGAAAACCCATATTCGGACTCTCCAGCGCGTATAGAACTTGCCCTCTTATAGCCAATACGTTCTTCATTGTTCTTGCTAGATGGCTCTAGAGCGATATTCGCCTCAAAGTTTATTACGACTATTTTGAGTATTCTTCCCCCTTTTGTTTCGCGAAGGTCCAATTGGAGCTAGCTGTGGCCGGATAGCTCCACGCGAATCCTTCGCAACCTTGTAGTTACGTTTCGTTCGATATAACGTGATGGTTTGGTGGAAAATACGATACATATCAATTTGAGCTGATGACAAAAATTAGTAGTATTTTGGAATGGATTTGTGATAAGAAAGGAGATGGTTTTTACGGGATGTCGCGTAAGTTAGAGTGATACGTGCGTAATTTTAAATTAGAACAACGTTAAGGTAGGTTTGCCTTACTTTGAAATGTACCAATGGGATGCAGATGACCGAGCCGTTAGTATTTGAGGCTACAATATATTGCTCCTTCCATCCATCAGCTCTTAATAGTCCATCAATGGACGTAAGGTTCCCTTTGAGAGGTTTGCACAGTCACTGCATTGGTTGTGCGTATTGGCGACCGTAGTAAATGAATAATTTCGCAGGATGAGATATACTTCATCTCTTGAATTTATTCTCTTACAAAATACTCAGAGTGGCAATACTTGAGGTCGATACCACACGACAATTAGTGCTAAATGAGTGTTCGATGAATGCAAATCAAAGTTGGAATTAACGAGCTATGGGATAACAAGCGCGAATATTTTGGTTTTAAATTTACTAAACCTAATTATAAAAACAAAACTTCTTATATTTTTTATCGTTTACCCCTGCCTTTACGAATACTGTACACGTATTATACTAATAAGCTTTTATGCATTTACCATGTTGACTATTACATTATAATATTCTACGCTAGTAATTATATGGGGCTCGAAGTGTTTATCCTATATTTACATTCGTGCATTTAATCTACTTTCAAATATACCTACCGATTTCGGAATTTCCTTCTTGTGCTACCTCTTGTGTAGAAAAGGTAATTTTAGGTTTGTAATTAAAATGATTATCAAATAGTTGTAGAGCCCCTGGATGTTCGATTTGATGTAGTCTAGATATAGTTAAATAAGTGTTAGATAAATTAATGGAAACGTTTATGCCAGATGATCCAAGTAAGTTTGTTAATGGTGGTAACATGACTAATATTGTCAAGTTTATCGAGAATCTTAATGACGTCGATGTCGATGAAATCGCACCTAATACCATCAAGGAAATGAAAATTATGGACTTTAAGATAAAGTTTAAAAAGATGCTGAATATAATAATAGAAGAACAAATATAGTACATAATTATAAGGAAAAGGAATGTTTAATTAGAAATGCAAAGTTATAAATAGATTTGTATTTCTAATTTAAAGAGTTTACTGTTTTAATTAATATGGAAATGAATGCAACGAATTTCATTCATTGTTGGGATTTACCTCAATAAGAAACAGGATGAATCTTTTGAAGTTATATTAAAAATATAAACAGTAAACTTTTAAAACAGTGAGACATGTTCATGATATTATTCATGAAATAATATAAGATCGTGAGAATGTGACCAACTCGAATATATAGAACAATATTTATTTAATGAATTGTGCCTCACTTTTCTTAATAAATATTGTTATACAAAGAGGTTAAAAGAATTGAAAGAATAGCTGATATGAAGAAAATAAGAAACTGAAGATCCAGGATCCAACAACTAACGGATTTCGTGTTGGTGCGAATATTTAAACTGAAACTGCTATAAAATGGTAAAGTGCTATAAAACAGAAAAAATTGAAGGTGGATCGACTTCGTGTTTCGAATACTAAAATATAACTGATGCTCTGACTGTTTGGCTCAAAAAAGCAGTGATACGCACTGGTGTGTTCTGATTTGTATGAATTTCTCGTGAATGTATGCATTAGGATACTAATTTTATACTGTTCGTTATTATCCAATGCAAATGTTATGAATTACTTATAGTGTACAATATCGTCCACTGCTAAAAACGATTGACCGAATGAATGACCAAATGTTCACCGGTTTTGTGCATTTAATCGCATGAATTTTTACATGAAAGATGATGCGATTGGATTCGACTGCGGTATTGTTTTCGGAGCGAACAACGTGCAGATCATTTTGTGAAACCAACCGTATGACAGTGATAAAAATACGTTATGAACGTTAAATGAGGAATGTAAATACTTTGAAATTGATTGATTTGAAATCATCATGAAAGTGATTGATGTATTTCTAGCTTACGTGGATTATTTGGTATGAACTTAGCGAATCCTGATTTCGATCATTTTGTTTTTTTTTTGTTTTTCATCTTGGCATTTTTATTAACTTCAATTAGTAATTTCGTTTGGTTTGCTGCTGGAACCTAATCTCTTATACGTACGTTATGTTAAATTTTACATCATGTTTTTAGAAAAGTTAGTTTTCTTTATTTAATTAAAATGCTATTGTCTATGCTTACAATGCTTATAAAGAATTGGCGTCAGTATTAAATATTGTTGCTTCTGAAATCTTGGAAATAGGTGCGCCTGAGTGCTTTTATTAAATATCTATAAAATTGCACCTCTTATTTGATTTAGAAGGTATCCTTTAAAGTTTTTCTGTCTTTTATTCATGCCTTATGATTTTATTAACAAGCGTTAAGTGTTATTAAGTAGTTATATGGGTTCCTTCTATTCCTTAGATTATATTGTTTCGTTATATTTGGTGTAGATTCTATGGATAGTCTTTTAGAGGAGTAATAAATGTGACTCTAAACTTAACTGCTTCGGAGTTTAATTTGCTAGACATGTTGGCTTGTCTGTATGACAACACATTTGTCTTTTTATTGCTATTGCATGTTTAAATTTTATTTCTGTAGGAATTTCGACAAATCGCTGTGCGAGTATAGCTCTTAAGTTATTATCCTTAAGTATCCAAATTATCCATATATAAGTGATATCATTGTAACCAAAAACATATCCCCTAGTCTGAATTACATAAGTGTATTTAAGAATATTATACATATATATACAAATTTAATATTATAAAGCTTATTATGTGATAACCACGTATTTATTCCCTATTTATTTCATTCCAATTTTGAATGAAATATAATGAATGTGAGTAGAATTCTTATAGATATTTATATGAGAAAATGTAAACAAACTTTTACAATTAACTAATTATTGATAGCGTGGTGGTAAATACTGATTTTGTTATAGGAATAACTAATTGATTCCATGATATAATTTACAATATTTCAGAAATATCATAAATAAATTATAATGTACCCATACGACTCACTTATATACGAGGCGACCATCTTATTTCTCGGAAGGAAGCAACGTATCTGTGATGACAACAGATAGAACCCCTGTTCTATATGAAGTTGCTTACAGATACATGGGCGGCAGTACCCACTTACGATCAAATAGACTTTGCCCGTTTGCTACTTCAAACCGATAAAAAACCTTACTAATACATGTACCAACTTAGAACGTCAAATTCTGCTGCACAATTTGAAAGTGCGTTCCCCTATTTAAAATTTTGTAGGTTGAATAAAATATGATATAAGTCTGTTTACATTTTCCTTTTATAATCGTTAAGTAAATATAATTGACGCGTGTAAGACGCGAGATTGAATACCTATTTTGTATTCTATTTACACGCGTTATTTATATAATATAATCATATAATATAAATGTAAGTAAACGTCAAAATGTGTGATAATCATAGTTTTGTCTCTATTCACTGATACACGCTTAAATTTATTGCACTACACAATTCACATGTTATATACATAATAATGCATGTATTCGTATTCTAGACATATCTTTTATTAGAATTCAGAGTCGGGAAACCTGATAATTAAGGGATTTCATAATCTTTATATACGTTCTCATTCAAATTCTTGGTGTTGCATGTTTTATATTAATCTTCAAATGTATTCGTATAACTGTTCTTATGTAATCTTTGATCGCTTTTCTGTAATCGATCTGATGCAAGTTAAAATAATTATAATTGTTAGTAGGTGGACTTATAGAGATGCCGGTATCGTTATTAGGCATGTAGCTAATGCTACTTTATTACCCGACGGAGTCAGAAAGAGAGTAATGATTTTCGAGCGTTACTATTTAAACGCAAATTCCTGAAAAGCGTTAAATTTAATATTTTTTAAGAAAATAAAATACCTGCTAATCTCAGTTTTAGCGGTTGGTTCTTGTTTTAATTTTGTTTTTGTTTTTAAGAACGTTTCTTGCAATTTATAAAGCAATATATAAAGAGATTCAATTTTAGCTATCGGTTTTTATAATAGTACTTATTGTGTATTGGAATATTGCTTGCAATCTATAAGTGATATTTATCGGCGTTTCTTTCTTTTTGTTCCTATCTTTCTTTCTTTTCTAGTACTAGCTGAAATTTAATATATCAAATACTTTTGTTAAGTATGATAAATGGGTCTCAGAACGAGCATTTAGCAACTAAACCTTTTACAAAAGGTTCTAACATACTCAAAACAGCTACTTAACTACAAAGCTTGACTGAATACAGATTGTTCCACTTAGTTATACGAATACTATTAGAAAAGTCGGCATATCTATAAACCCACCTAAAATCTTCTTCTATAAAATGTTTCCTATTTTCATTAAAATTTCTTGTAAGAGGAATTAAGGAAAACCAACACGATACATATCGGGAAAGTGGAAGCTGGAAACGTAAGCCCCACTAACCTCTCTTGCATATCAATTTAGATATAAGATATATCGTAATTTTACGGAATATTCAGTGTTATACTATTTTACGGGTGATTTCATCAATGTTAGCTTTTCGAATTTCGATGTTGCGATGAGTGGTAAGTGTGGTCTTTTAATTATATATTGTATAAGATGTCACTCAGCAATAATTATTACGTATAATTTGTGACGTAACAAATTTAAATGGGGAAGTCATTTGTTGAATTTCAATACTTTCATAGTAATATGTTACCTATATCTTGTTGTCTTTAAAAATTAAATTTATATTAAGAAATAAGTATCTGTTGATTTTGATCTATGTCGTGTTCATTCAAGTTTATAGTCACATTTATTATTTAAGTTAACTTAAGTAATATAATTCTAATATAAAATTTTGCTGTAAAAGTGTATTAAAACTATGGTTTAAATAAAATTTAAATAATGATTAATTTGATGTTTTATTCATTAGCAACGTGTTATTTTTTTTGTTTGTCGAAACCTGAAGCGTTCTAATACTCTAAACACTTTCTACACTCATATGAGGATTAGTACCACATTAGGAATTTCTCTTATGTCGTGGGTGCCAACGACACACACAAAGACGAGTACACAAACACGCTGACCTAGAACGGAAATCTAAATTAATAACTCAGTTGTTGTCTAGCCGGGGATCGAACCCGAACGCACTGCGTAACAGACCGGTATGGTGACCGCTCCGCCACGCGGGTCGTCATAACTCTGAAATGAACATTTTGAAACATACGAAAGAATTTTAAGATTTCTTAATAAAAGTCAAGATGAGAAACGATGATGGTCGCTGCATATAATTATTCAAATTACAAAATGTTAGGGACTCGGTTTTATGAAGAAGCCTGATTTTCACCACTTTTCTTGACAATCCAGTTTTCGATTTCAGACTAGGTAGATAGAAAACCTAATAATGTAATCAGATGTTGGCTGTGTTCAGCCGTTTGCAAAACTTGTCATAGGATGAGTTCATCAAACGTAGAAGGAATATTTTTATAAGTAACGAGTTGTGCGCCGCGGTTTTACCCATACCTACAAAAATAATGAAGCATAAACTTAATCAATAATAACTTTTGATACAATTATTAAAATCTGACGATAAAGACTTAATGTTGAGTCAAAATTAATGATGAATAAAAATATACCCTATATCTTTTGTTTAAATTAAATTAACTACTTTTGATTTGGTGCAATTTCAAACAGTTAAAAGTTCTAGGACTTGTCAAACGTTTTTTTTTATCAGACTGAAGTAGTGAAGCAGTCCACTTGATGGTAAATGGCCACTGCCGCCCATGGACATCTGTAAGCAACTTCAAATAGAACTGGTGTTCGATCTAAAATCGATCACAGATGGGTTGCTACTCCCAAAGACTAGAATGTTCGCCTCAAATACAATTAAGCTACACCACAACCTTCTACCGAAACATAAGAACTGCTTCACGCCAGAAGACGGTGCAGCGGTGGTACATCTCCGGTCGAACTACACTGGTTCTATTATCTGGCAAGAAATTATGCGGTATGTGATGTGGTCACAGGGAATTTCAGCAACGCAATAACTTTTATTATATAAATGGATTTAAGACTAAAAATAGCGTCATTATTTTTTTTTTTAGAAAAAATAAAAAGAAGAGCTTATTCACAAATATTAAAGGAAAATTCGATGCAAAGTCTATGTTCACGAAAGAGCTTTTCGCACAATTCAGTCGTAAAATGGAATATGCTCTTATGTTATGCTTAAAAGTGTCAAGACGACACGGAAATCTCTTATAATAAAACGAGATTTTGAAATCCTTTTATAAAATTTTTCTTACAAGTTTTTTCCTTGTTTTAGAAATGCAATAAACAAACATCTTTAAGTTCAACGAGTCTCAAAAGGTACTTTATATTCGTTTAACTTAAAAGTTTAAATTAAACTTAATAAATCTTAAATGTGAAAGCTAGTCAGAGCTACCTCACCGCTCAGCCATTTGCATTTGTGAAACATTTGCTTGGTTTTGCAATGCATGTTAAGTACGTTTTACCATCCGGGTCTCATATTCTATGGTTTAGTCGACATAAGAGCGGTGGGCGAGGATTGTCGGGCCTCGGGTCCCTGAGCAATTCTTAAAAATGTCGAATAGCTCCCGGAAATAAATACACAATAATATAAGGTAAAAATTGTAAAAGATATTTACCAATCCCGATATTTAGTGGAGGGAACGGTATTTCTAGGGATCGTTTGCACCAAGCTGACGGTCGTCCTCGTGGTGGTGGTTAGTTATCAGAACAGCCGTCGCCCATGCGATCGAAATGTCGTGTTGGAAACGTCAGCAAATCTTGGTAAACTTTACTACAGTTTGCAGTGAATATTTAATAGCCTTGTATGATCAGGCACATACGTTTTTAACACTCAATTCTGGTGTTTGCGTAGAGCGATTGACTCTTGAAACGCTTATTTCGTGGTCCTTGAGCAAATTCGTTCTTTGGGTAAAATAATGTTTGTCTGAATTTAACTAAACGATTCATATCATCATCATTTTGCCGCCCATATATATATTTGTAACAAAAGCAGGATAAGGGAACGTACTCATAATAATCTATCTTTTAGGGGTGACTTTTGTCCACTTTTTCTTTTGTATACTACCTATTACTAACACCACTGTGTCAATATAGACAAATATGAAAGTATTTTTTAACTGTCTAATGCAAAAAAATGATTGATAAATACGGTTAATTAGAGGGGGAAGAAAGTTCTTTTAATATACTAGGGAGGGTTACCGAGGATAGGGAGAGGGGTAAAAAAATGTCAAAAGAAGGTCACGTAGTACATTCGGGTACTTCCCTCAAGATTAGTCTTACTTAAGATAGGCCTGAGAGTTACTGAAATACTAACTTGGAACGCCTCGGGTAAGTATGAGTCCCTTACTCTCTTCAAACTAGACAAGAAGTGCTTGGTACACTCTATTAGTAGAAACAACCACATAGGGTTTTATCATCCATATTTATACTTTTCGCGCTTTATATTTGGAAGAACACAATAAAACACAGGTTATACTGTTGTCGTGTTCAAAATATCCAAAATTGCTGTTGAATGCCGTCTGTTGATAAGGATCTTTGCGTGTTCGAAAGTAATAGCACATCGACTGAACTTGAGCTTGAAGGTAACTCGAAATGTATTATTTGCCCTTGTTTTGAATATGAAGATCAGAATATGGACAATTTATCATGAACGGGACGGGGTGATCGGAACCGTACGATAATTATCGTACATGTACGATAATTTCATAGTATTTACATTGTCTGTTACAAGTGTGAAATATCTCGAAAAAGCGATATTGACATAACATTTTGTGATATAGTTATTCAGAGATAAATTTTTTTTTGGTCGTCAAATATTTTGAGAACACTTGTTTTTGGTTGCGAAGTACTTTCAGGCATCGTTTTTTTTGATCGCCAAGTGAGGAGACCGTGAAAAGTTTTGTACTTAACGAAGCCAAAAAAAACATCGTCAAAAATAGGAGGCACCGATATAGTGCTATTATGGTACTTTTCGATAATTTGATGCAAAATACGATAATTTT
The DNA here is from genome assembly GCA_018249875.1 of Cecropterus toxeus. Lineage (NCBI taxonomy): Eukaryota > Metazoa > Arthropoda > Insecta > Lepidoptera > Hesperiidae > Cecropterus > Cecropterus toxeus. The sequence continues at coordinate 14,821 of DWNE01004659.1, forward strand.
ACGACTGACATACGATAATTGCCTTTTTTTTTTTTTTTTTTTTCTCGAGGGTGAAAATTTCAA
>DWNE01004660.1:0-14874 GCA_018249875.1 Cecropterus toxeus
ATATTTAATTTAACTATTTAATTTAACAGGTGGTAGAACCAATAATTACATTGGTTCTTCGATCTGGGAGGTAGGTACCACCGCCACACCTAATACTAGCGTAAAGCAGTTCATGCATTTCGCTGGAAGGGTATGGTTGCCAGCTCACTTATATATGAGACGACCATCTCAGCCCTCGGGAGTAGCAACGCATCTGTGATCGACTTCAGATAATCTTTCGCAGATGCGTCGCTACTCCCGAGGACTGAGATGATTGTCTGACGCATAACATAAACGCTTTCTACATTCATAGCCCCACAGTAAGATTTTCTCCTGTGTCGTGGGTGCCATGGACACACAAAGACGAAAACACAAACACCCAGACCCAGAACAGAAAACTCATCATTCACATTTCTGTCTGGCCGGGGATCGAACCCGGGACACACTGCATGTTAGACCGGAATGGTGACCGAAGCTGATATATACGGTATATAAGGTACAGCTACAGATATATAAGGTAAGTTGGGGTAACATCGGAGCTGGGGTAAAGCCGTACAATTTAAATTGTGGACTAAATTGACCACATTTATGTAATTGGCGACTTCATATGCCATGAAAATTAGGTACCTACTTGATACAGCTATTTTTATAAAGATGGCGTAATTCGGCTATAATTGCAGTCGACCGATTTTACCCCAGCTCCGATATTACCCCAACGCACCTTACCAAACATACGAATATTTTCTACACTTAGAGCGTACACTAGAATTATGTGCTGTGGGTGCCTTGTCCCACACATAAACAATTACAAACACCCGCATTTGACGACCCGCGTGGTGGAAAACACCATGCCGGTCTGACGCGCAGTGGGCTCCGGGTTCGATTCCTGACCAGACAGACATTTGAATGTTGAATTTAAATGTCCGTTTTGGGTCTGGGTGTTTGTGTATTCGTGTGTATGTGTCCATGGCACCCACGACACAGGAGAAAATCCTAATGTGGGGCTATGAATGTGAGTATAGAAAGAGTGTTTTTTTAAAACACCTAGACAAGAGACAGAAACCTCTATTCATCATTAAGGCACCTGTCTGGTCGAGAATCGAACTCTGAATCCATTGCGGGTCAGTCCGTATTTGAAACAAATTAAAGGGGAAACTATTAACCCGACCGATTTCAACGTTTCTTTTATTGCTCGTAATGATATATTGAATTAAACGCTTTATTAGTGTTTCTTGAAATATAAAAGGAAAAGTATCATACTATATATACTTAGATTGGTCTATTTACTAGCTTTCATTTGATACCCATATTGTCGTAATATTAAAATAAATTCGTCCCTAAATCCCCTTTTCCTCTATTTACAGGCGCCATTTTTAAAAATTATATATCCAATTACACTACGTAAACTGAGACGATTCTAATGATATATCATACGTCACAATCCGTCAAGCCGTTTGGGCTTTAGCGTGCCAAAGAAATCGACATACATACAAACAAACATACATACATACATACGCTCAAAAAACATTATCCTCCTTTTGACGCAGTCGGGCACTTAAAAATATACCAATCGATTAAATAACCTCTTTTGAAAGTCGTTTAAAAATACAAATTGTTAATAATTTCGTAATATTTCCATGTTATTATTTGATATCACAGTCACATTAAGTAAAGATATTCCGTAAATTTTAAATGTTATTAACTAAACAATATCGCCAAATGCGAATCGGTCTCGCAAGCGAACGGTTCCGTAGCATTATCATTAAACTAGCGCAGCCCGTGGTTTCACCCGCGTTTAAAAGAAATGTAGTGTGACATTCATATAACCGAACGTTTTTCAATTCAAGCGACGACTCCACAATTCAATTTGATACTTACTTTATATACGAAAGTTATTATAACTTACTTTAATGAAACTTTATAGGCGAAAGTTTTGAGTGTGTATGTTTGTTACTTCTTCACGTCTAAACGTCAGGAGCAATTTTCATAAATATTGTTATTGTGTATTCCTTTGTCTACAAATATGTTTTAAAATTTATTAAAAAGATTAATTACCAAAAAGTAAACTATAAGTGAATGAAACAAAATATATGTGTTATATTAGAAATAGTTTATAAATAACATTTGTGTAGATGAAAGCACCGAATGACTAACTTCTATAGTTTAGGCAGTAGGTACCCTTGATTCATTAGTGTTGAGGAGTTAAAGGTCAACTTTTCCACCATATGTTTTTGCTATGACGTTATGATTGTTGTTACAAATATGTTAACACAAAATTGTTAACTATTACGGCTTAGGCAAGCAGTGCCCTAGCATCATGAAGATTGAGGAGTTGAAAGTCATTTGTTTACCATATCATGGTATTCTAAATATTAAAGGTCCACTCCAAGTTTCACGTCAATCGAGTTGGCCAAAGCCAAGTCAACAATTTTGTGAACAACAGTGGTAGTGTTAGTGTGAGGGTTTTCATTTTTTTATGAAGAACCCTAACTTTTTTCTAAAATCAAAGTAGCCTAAGTTACGTCTTGTGATATCAGCTATCCAACAGTGAAAGTCTCATCAAAATCCGTTCAGCGGTTTCAGAGATTAGCCAGAAAAAACAGAAAGATAGACAGACAAAAATTTTTTAATTGGTCTTTTTAATAATAAAATTTATGTACAAAGTTTCCCATACATTATTCGCAAATTAATTTTCATCGATTTTCCCATGGAAATAAGATATATTTCCGCAGTAAAACGTATGTATATGTTAATGCAGGATGTTAGCTAGCTCCATACCATACTAGGGATGTAACGGAGGTAGTTTTATCGGAACCGAAGTCGGAGTCGGAGTTTAAAAATTTGATTTATCGGAGTCGGAATCTGAGTCGGAGGCAGTGTCAAGAATTACAAGGGGAGGTTTTTATAAGAGGACAAATGAAAATTATTCAGTGTATGTTTTTAACTTTACGAGTAATTAGAAAGTAATAAATTTTCACCGAAAATGAAACTTAAAATGCCATTTTTTTCTATCAACATTTTTCCATCAACAGATAGCAAATTAAATAAAATTCGCTCCAGTGTTGTTTTTGTGTTCATTTTTATTTTATTTTATTTATTACAAAACGTGGAAAAAACTTCAAGTCATAGTTCTAATGTGAATTTAGTTTTAATTGTAATATTTTTTAAATGATTACCTTTCTAAGGCTATCTTCTTCAAATGAATTATCATTGACTTCTTTTGATTAATTGATGTTATATTTCAACAATACATGAAATTAAATCAAATGGGTCGACTCCAAAAGTGATAAATTATATTTTTTGATTAAAATGTTGAAACTTATCTTATTATACTTATTTATCTCCGTCCAATTTATTTCTCAATGAGTCGTAGAACAGGCCAGCGACAATATAAAGTTGTTCGCTTGCTACCGAATCTGGTGGACACCACAAATGTAGGCGGGCAATTGATTTAAGGGGCTGGAATTTCATATTTCTATTTACTTTCCAGCACAATTAGAAATCGCCAATTATAGGAATACATTTTTATCTGTTCTCAGTAAACTTCAAACCTCCGATTTTAAAGTTTCGGAACCGAAGGTATAATAACAATCGGAAGTTCCGACTTATCGGAGTCGGAGTCGAAGCTCCGTAACATCCCTAATCTGTACCTACACCTCAAAAATTTGCAAATAAAAAATGGGCCGGGGAATGAATTATGTTTTATAATAGAAATTTCTATTATTAGTTATACATGTTCATGAGACAGACGGACAGAGGGACAGAGGTTTGTGTACGGAACCCTAAAAATTATGCAATATTCATAACCTCATACAAACATAAACACATACATTTTATATTAAATCGGTACTCGAATTTTTACGCCAAGATACACTCTGATTATCCCATAGCCAAAAAGTATAACATAAAAACCCGGGTCTACGTTAAAAATACATTAACCACATTCTTAGTTCCCGGCAAACCATTCCCGCATTACGAAAATCAACCCTACAACCTTTTGCTACGTCACTGTTCCCCGATTAACCCAAACCTTCAAAAGGGTTTTAAGACAATTGGTTCCCAAAAATAAACAACGTGAACGTTCCGTTCCCACTCAATCCTGAGCCCAGTCTCTTATGTAAATTTCATTACAAGGTTACTTAATTAGGCAATTAACCCTACAATTAGTCCCGAGCTAATGAACCGCTTACCACTCACCTGCATGGAGGGTACATCTAAAACATAAGTCTGAATTTTGACAAAAACGATTCCAAGTACCCTTTTACCATACACAATCACTAGACACGAATAAGGCTTCAGTTGCTCTGAAATATTTCTAGAACTTCCAACGCTAGAGCTATGCAACAGTTAGTTAAGTACAAAACTGTGAAGTAATCAAAACTTACTTCGAATTTCGTAACTTACCATGAAATAGGCCTTTAAGCCTACTTATCGCTCGATAAATTAATCGGTATATATATTATACTAGCTTTTGCGGCGCCTTCGCCCGCTTTAGTCACATTTGCGACCCGCGTAGCGTATAACGGTCACCATACCGGTCTCACGCAGAGTGGATCCCAAGTTCATTTATCAATTATTTAATTAATCTTATCTGTTTATAGCAGTGGCCATTTACCATCATCCAATAATTTGATGGATGCAGCTACTGTAATAGGTCGATAAGGCAGAAATAGGTGAGGTGATGATGACGAACAATAAAAGTTTCTACCACCTTAAAATTAGTTCTTCTCATTTCTTAGATAAATTATTTATCGTCAACATACTTTTGTCCCAATGCTGCGTATGAGTCTTCTTTCAGATTGAGGGAGTTTCAGACAACAGTCCACCGCGGTGGCCAAGTGCGAACTCTTTTTAAGAACTTTTGGGAATATATCACTTATGACGGTTTCTAAATTCATAGCCCTGCACTAGGATTTTCTCCTGTGGCCATGGGCATACACAAAGACGAATACATAAACGCCGAGACCCAGAACAGAAATCTAAATTCATTATTCAGAGTCTGGCCGAGGATTGAACCCGGAACCAAAACAATAAAAAAAAATTGAATTACCTAAGATTAGAACAAACTATGGAAAGAAAACGATACTATTTGAGGGAGTACAGCTATATAATAATTTACCTAACCATATAAAAACTGTAAAATATCAAAATGTATAAAAATAAACTTAAAAAATTGTATTGACTAGAAAAATATGTAGTTATGTATCCTAAGTTAACTTACTACATAGACGTTGCTAACATTTAATCCTCCAGAGGCAGAAGCTTTTTTGTAACCTGTCTTTTTGTATCTCATTGTAAATGAAACTCTGTTTTGTATGAAAATAAAATTCTTTAAACCTAATTCAAGTAAGCGTCACGATATGTTACGGCAGTGTTTGGATTTTATGTCAACCTGCACCCAAGCAAATTGCAATTTGATTCCAAACAGCATACATTACTAAGTGTTATTGTAACTAAGAGTACTTTTTACGCAGTCTATGCCTTACTCTAGCATCATTCTTTGCCTTTTCGGCAAGATAACAACAAAAAATTAAAGGAATTTAAAAAATAAACAACGATTTGTAACCAAAAAGTACCTCTGTAGATTAAAAAAATATTTATGTACCTACTTTAAATGTTATTAATTCTATGAGATTAAAAAGCACAAGTAGATGTAATCACTTTAATGATTATGTTAAAGGTAAAACAGAGATCATATCTGTGTCATTGCATTAACTTAAATGTATTTAAGGCACAAAAATATTTTATTAGGTAAGGACTGTTTAACTCTACTTGCAATAGTTGTTCACGTGTTTTATCTAATTGTCCAGTATTAACTGTGGGCTCTACCATTTCCAAGGCCTTTTTATTCTCTATTCATAGCTGTCGGTGATATGCAGCAAAGTCGTCAGTAAAAATATAATCATGTTAATTTTAAAAACGGTTATTCTTGTGACGACCTTCCGCAACTCATGAACAGATGAAGCCACTGCATTTTGAATGCGAGGAAACGCTATTTAAGTCTTCCTAACATTCTGCATATACATATACAAATTCCGAACAGGGTCTATCAGAGCACTTCCGTTCTATAGGCATAATCAACTCGCATGGAGATCTCCCTTTACGAAATTCTTTTCATAGCTGGGCTACGGAAACATCGCCGCCACACCGTCTTTTGCCTTATAAAAACTGTGTTAAGCGCGGATGTGTTTAGGATTAAAGGGTTCGGGCGAGGGAGAAGCAGGTACGTGGTTTCTCAAATTATTCATTACGGAAGCATTCTCCGACGCATCTGATGGCGACTTCAGGCAGTAGTTCATCTTCTGGTTGATTATAAATGTCCATTGACAATAGTTGCCACTTACCATAGGCTGAATTGCATGCTTATCTGACAGCTATAAACATTGATGAGTAAAAGGCCTATTCTATCGAGTAAATTGTATTAGAGGAACCCGTTTTATAAAATGTATCTAGATATGAATGTATAACTTAATAATCATATTTTCCTTCAAATATAGCCTATAACTGTATGAACATATATTTGCCGGTCTATTTAAATATACCCTCAAAAAAACAAAAGGTGTTTGTACAATAATTCATGGTGTGAAATAAGTGAAAAAGGTGCGTAAAAGAAATAAAATGACTGTCGGGATATTTACACCACACAGGAAATCCTAAGGTTTCCAATGGTAGATTAAATGTAAATTGAAAGTTATAGTAAGTACCTACGTATCTACCTACATTTTCTATATACTGAAGTTAACGAAATCGATGTACCTTGAAGTCCTTAAATAAGTAATAATGCCTTTCGAACGAGTTCTATTATGAACTACGTTTAATGTAAACTTTATTACATATTTTTACTATGTTAAATACGAGATTTCGTACATACGGACTATATTATAACACAAATTCAATATTTTTATCCCATTTCAGAGTGGAATTGTTCACATAATAAGGATGCGTACAAAGCAGTTCAGAAGTTTAATTTATATACATTTGTTTCAGTCTGTAAGTTTCTGTATTTTATACGATTTAACCCTCAGAGAATGCCTTGCCATTGTGGGTTAATCAAAGATCTATAAAAGATTGACAAATGCACTTGCTGAATTTTGTGTAGGTGTTTATTATTAAAAATAACTGCCATGCAGTTTTTACATAACTGTCATTGAGCAAATATCTGAACATAAAAATTCTCAATCTCAAGATAAACATTTTAATCTTTGGCTAGCTTGGATCGGCCATTTAATGAAACCTACCTTATTTAAAAGACTTCGTACTTCAGAAAGGTCGAGATATTTAATTTTAAAACTAAAATAATGACCGAAATCTATCCAATATTTATACATGATGCATGAACAGAGGAAACCTCTGTAATTTTATTTATATACATGTTATCTATAATTCTACAATTTAATTACACTATACAAAAACTTAATAATTATGTATTCTATATATTGAGCTTTTAAAACACCAAATATCTTATGAATTAGATTTTTGAATTTTGTATGATGGTATAAAATTATATACCTATATGTATAAACATATTTTATTGGACAATACAATCAATACATTGTCCATTATAGCACACAAATAATACTATGTAGGAGTTCGTGTAACTTATAATGACTTCTTCGATATAACTATTATTAGCCCACAGTTATGTCTTAGGTCCCTTTTCTTGACATGCGGGTTATGTTCATGTGCGTGTCTCATCTGCTTGCGTGATATACGTTGCAGCATTTTCTGTACGTGTAAGCTTACATGACAGGAAATATAAACGATACGCGCGAGTAACACGCATGCGGGCATCAACCCGCTTGATAAGAAAAAAGCCCTCACAGTGTACCTATTTCACTGTATCGTATCTAGTCACTGAGATCTCTTCCTTAGTAAAGAATAAGGTTTTTATTAATAAATAATTATATCGAATTTGATTCCAAAATATACGTATTTTTGTCTAAGTGTATCAGTGTGAAAACGAGTATTTTACTTTGTATTTTCTTTTACAACGTCTGAATAAAATGTCTATTTATAAAGTATTCAAAGTTGTTTCATTTTTAGAGGTATAGTTTAAAATGAAAAACCGATTGACAATTTTTAAATTCATTTATTCATAACTTTTTACATAATCCGTATATTTTATGTACACTTTATTATCAAAATTAGAAAATAATTCACTTAAATCTAAAGTGTCACAGTCACTTTACCATGAGCGCCGACACGATGCAGTCTTGGTGACATATGGCAGTCATAAGAACACTACAAATTCACTAGTTTAAACTTACTCGAAACTTACCAGACGCTGATGACGCCTTCGCACGAACTACGCCAACTAGAATATCATAATATTAAACATAAATACGAGGAATAAATGAAAATATTATACCGCACAGTGAAAACGAAAAGGACCGAACTCAACATTTGGGCCAATCAAGTTAAAACCTTAAGCGAATTTATAAAATGCTGATTTTATGTTAAAAACGATGTAACATAAATATTTCGTCCCTGTAGTAATCGCACGCTTTAAAGTAATCCCCAAAATTCATTGAACACAATTTTGTTATTTCTACAAATGCAAATTTTGCATTACGCTCCTTTTATTCTCACCGTGCGATATATCGATGTCGTAATCAAAATTTTAAAGAATGTAATTTTAAAAAAAGATGAATATAATAATGACTTTATAGAACGATAAAGTAAAAGATAAAAGTCATGTTTTTATCCAAGACATGCATTACTTTGATATAAAATCTACATGTAAAAAATGTTATTGCATGATAAGATATGAGTAGGATTACACAACTTTAAAATTTAAATATTTATAGCGTAAATATTTAATTTTTAAACATTAAAGAAGTTCAAATACACTAGTTTTTTTTTTATTATATAATTATATTTTTATAAAACTGGTTTTATTTAAACATACACTTGTATCACCATATAAAAACACCATTATGGCATTTTTGTAACACCGTTTTTACGTAAAAAAAACAGCAATATCCCATTTAAAATTAAATATTAATGAATTATTTTTTACCACCAAAAATCAATTCAGATCTTAATTTAGATTTTCCTTGCAAGAAACTGAGCTTATTTAATATCGGTATTTTTGATACCGATATTAAATAAGCATCTACCAATTATTTTTACCAGTAATATATAGTTAAATTATAAAAAGTAAAAACTGTTAATGACTAGTAATTGAAAAACATTTAGCAGGTAAAACATGCACGACGTTCACCAAAATGGATATTATAAAGTCTACGTAAATACTTTACACATAGTCGCCGACTCTTCCTCTGACTGACGCAGGGACATAAGGAATCTATGGAGAAAAGGATTATGTATGTATTGTATTCATCGCATGTGTGATAACGTGCCTGCGTCTTTTTGTATCGTATTATTGATGGGATGGGATTTTGGGATGGAGATATTTGCAGTCGGGATCCCTGCAGCTACCGCCAACCTCGTATGGACAGAGGAATGCATTTGGATCTTCCTCCCAACTGAAAAACATTAGCATGACACTATTACTCATATTTATGGAGACTTGTGGACAGTTTTATTGCATACTCACATCGCAACACGCTGACGCGATGTCCGTACGCATGCCGTCCACGTTTCTTCGTATCGTACATTTTCGCTAATATCAATATCATATCATCAGACAAACATTAATGAGCTAGAAGCAATACCAGTTAAAGATTAAATTAAATCATTGGCTGCAAAGCACAATAATCTATTAATAAATACGCAACAGCTGATGATATCAAAATATTCAGATAACTACAATCCAGCAAAATTGCTACTTACAAGTATATACGTCGTTTTACAACAATAACTTACGTCGTATTTCCGAAAGCTTCAAGGGGAGATTTATAATCATCCACACTGGTTTCATTGTTTTCATCAGCTGTACTTTTACGTATATTCATATCAGTTTCGTTACACAATCCACCTTCCTTTTCGACTAATGGATGACATATATCTACTTCCCTTTCACTCTTCTTAGTCGATACTTTCACATCTGTGTTTGAAACTATATCAACTATTCTGCCTTTCGGAGGACTTTTGGGTAATTTGATAGTCTTCTTGTTATTAGCAACGTCTAACTGAACTGACAATCGGGATTCTACGCCAGATATATTTTTGTTAACATCATTTACAAAACTAACTTTGACAGATTTTAACAAATTCGTATAAGTGGCCTCTTCTGGTGTTGGGTTGTTTTCTTTTTGCATTTTATTTGATATAGGTACCTTATTTGAAGGATTTATAGTGTTTATGTTAAAATTAGAGCTGAAAAGAGAGTGGAATAGTCAATAAAGTTAATAAAATGCGAACTAAGAATATAATAGCAAAAATATACCCTTTCAGTAATAATTGATGTTGCAATCTTATTTTCTGCAAGTTCGTGTGGACAGCCCTCTGTTGACTTTTATTTAAATTGATGGCAGTGCTTATATTTCTCAGTTCAGTTGCAACTATTTTATATTTTTGGGATAACTTCTTTGCTTCCTCTTTTAGTTGAAGAACTTTAGCCGATTCCTCTGCTATTTTCTTCCTGTATAATAATAAATGGTTACTTGGACAATAAATCTAGTTAACATTAATATTGAACATTAGGGTGAAAAAACTTCACATACCTCGAAAGAGCAATCTTTTCTTCAATATTGTTACTAGACTTCAGAGAATTTAATGCAGCATTTCGAGGCTTTAAGGTCTCTTTAATTGACGTTTTATTTTGTGAAGCCGTTAGCGAATTCCGGGCCTGTTTTATCTTTTCTAATTCTGCCATTCTTTTAACTAAGTTTTTATACTCAATTTGTTCCGATTTAGGTAAATGATTCATTGCCTAAAAATTTACAATGTTTGTCATATGACTTTTTAAATTTCTTTCATGCTTTCAATATCGTGCACAATCGTTTAAGGATCTTTCTTACCTTAGGTATAAACTTTTCTGGAGGTTTTTGTACAGGCGCCTGCACAACATCTGGTAACGTATCTTTTTCAAATTCCATACGCGTCGACTTAAGTAGAGTATCTAATTTTGACTGGAAATCTTGATAATGTTCGGCTAATTTCATATGCATTTTTGTCAGATTCTTAGTAGCCTCATGTTCACCTTCCGAATCTGATTCACCAAGTTTGATTATAAATTTCTTTTCTTCAGGTATAGAAACGTGCATGTTTTTCTCATTATCTTTTTTGGTATTTTTTATATCTTCTTTTGATGAAGTGAACAAACTTAGGTTCACTAGGTTTGGTAGATTCTTACTTAGGGACGTTAATAGTTTAGCACGCAGCAAATCTTCATCTTCATCTAATTCATCTTCCTGGTGATTTCCATCTTGACTTATTTTATCATTTATTTTAGAATCCAACTTTATATTTGAATTCTCTTTTGCCTTCTCTTCTCCATCTGATCCAATATCCATATCTACCGATTCTATATCGGTATTATTTTCTGAGTGAGCATTCATATTATCAATTAGCATCAAATCATCTTCTAGGCAGACAGATTGAGATAAACGCTTTCTTAATTTTTGTTTACGTTTCATTTCAATTGCTTTTTTCAACAAAGTAGATTTAAGGCAAATTAAACGAAGTTCGGCAGTGTCGCTGTCCTCGTCATCGGATACCATTGAAACTTTATTTTTATTTGTCATTGCATTTTGATTTGATGTTTCAGTTTTTGATTTGGAAGACTTCGTTTTAAGAGCATATTCTCGTAATAATTCAAGATCTTCATCCGAACTTCCACCACTCCTGTTTTCATTTAGTGTCTCTTTAGGAGTCATTTCTTTCTCATTTGCAACCGAATCCACAACATCTTGTGAACTTTCATTATCAGTACATAAATTTATTGTCTGTTTCAATTGAAGCATGTTAGGCTCTTCATTTGCATTTTTCTGGTTAACCTTTGAATTATCGTCTGATTTTACATCATTTGAATTGATTTGGAATGTGTCAACATGTGGTATATCACTATCATGTATTGCATATTGTGGTTTTGTCTGCTTAATATCATGATGATCACCTAGTTCAGTGGATACAATTGGAATTCTACTATGAATTCCAAGTTTGTCTGCAAGTGTATTAGAATGTTTTAGTTCAATAATGTTGTTTGGCTTCTTTGGACCAAATAACATCCTGTTAATTCTGTCTTTTAATGTAGATGTATCATTTTTATTCTTTTTCAATGTTACAGCATTTGCTAGCCTTTTTCTTTTATTTAAATATTCCTCATCTGATTCATCACTTGATTTATTGTACACCTTATTTGTACTTTTTTTCTTATTTTGTTTAGTTTTCTTTTTGCAGTCTTTTATTTTCTTTAACACTGTCTCAGGTTGTTTAGTTTGCTTTTTCCTCCTATATGGTTTAACCGGTTTAGATTTCTTTAAAAAATTATGTGATACATGAATATTATTATCATCTAAATCAGTCTCTGATATTTCGGATAAATCACAAAGTGCTACTACCTCTTCTTTCCTTGATTTTTTACCTAAAAATTATAGCAATTAAGGACTTGTTAAATATGAAGAATTATTAAAATTAATTATCAGAAACTAAAAAAAAATCTTAACATTCTTTTTTATAAAAATGAAGTAGCAAACGAGCATGCAGTCCACCTAATGGTAAGTGGTTACTGCCGCCCATGGACATCTGTAAGCAACTTCATATAGAACTGGGGTTCTATCTGAAGTTGATTACAGATATGTTGCCACTCCTGAGGACTAGGATGAACGCACCATGTAGAAATGAGACATTTGATAAAGGTGTTTCAAAAACAGTTCACACTTCTTTACTGTGTAAAGGCAACAATTCTGAGATGTATGTAATGTGTCTCTCGATTGCTTAGTTCCTAAGACTGAATTTAGTGTTCACTGTGTGACAGTTTTACAAAAAGTTTGTGATACCTACAGACTGCAACTATTAGTTAATATTTTATATGTGAAATAGTTTGGATAGCATACCAATTCTATGCCATCAGAAATATTTAATACACAACACCCTAATTAATTCTGCTTCCTATCCTCAAACAAACATCAATTGGTTCAGACAAATATAACACCATTACTGTTATTATACAAAACAACCTGTCCATCCGTTGGTACGTTGCTTCTGTCTATAGACACTAACCTGTCTGAAATCAGCATTTCATTGATACAACTGAGGATGAAATTAATTTTCCTCAGATATGGATTTTGCTTACCACTCCTACCACGCCATCAAACCCGCAATATTTCACTAAACAAAGCTAAGATGAGGCAAAAACAGATGTTTCAGTGGTGCCTTAGAAGGCAAACCACAAACAGTTTTACCACATTAAAAATGAAAAATATATATTCAACTTGTGTTTAGACATAAATTGTTAATCTTGCAATATAAATCAACTTGCTTACCTAACACAGTTCAGCAGAGATTTAGTGATATCGCATGTTTAATGGAACACTGAATCATTAAGGGTTAAGTTAAAATGTACTAACGTACAGTACAGGCTTCTGTCAGCGCCATCTACCGCCAACCATTTGAATTACGTTGATATTACGATTTGTTGGCGCCCTAACGTTAATAAATTGTTAATTTTATTTATCAACAAGTATGAAAAGGTCTCATTGCAAGATCTTCTTTTGCGATACCCCACAAAATCGTCTTTTTTGAAGTCAGCATTCCAATAAGCATGCGTATTATGTTCTGGTGTACTTATAATATTTATAGATATAAACTTAGATATAATACTTACCGGCTAATAATAAACCTATCCAAATAAATAAGAATATATATTAATAATGGGCTATACAGAAACATAAAACATCTATAAAAGTAGAAATTCGACTTTATTTTTACTCTAGATTCTAAAGAACATTTAATGAAGATTTGATTACAATAAAACTCTTTAAAAAGTTATTTAATTTACATAACTTGACTGCTAATTCTTGTCAGTAACATTTAATACTAATTTTATACAATGTAAAATTATTTAATATTTATTGAACACCAAATGACTACTTAAAGAATACTTAAGAAACACAGGGTGGCCTTATAACAAAAATAGCTTATTGGATTTGCAACATTAATTTTGAAGATAACATTTACTACATTGAAAAAAAGTGTTTCAACTATTTCTTTACTCTGTTTACACCCAACATTACTTCATGTAGCTACTCTGTAGCCCATGTAACAAAGTTACAGACCTCTGGGCTAGGTTGTTATGGTTATTTGGGATAAGGTTCGCTTTGTGGGTGTGTGAAAATACATAACACAGGGTAATCACTAACCCATATCACTCACTACGTAACTAACACACTCTACACAAGCCTCTCCCAGCAGTTTGAGATAAAAAAAGGACGCCGCCAGCCTCTCTTCACGGCCCAGTTGTTTATACGCATCATAGGAAAAAAATTAGTATGAGTCGATAGAATACAAGTCACAAGCGCGCGGGTGCGAAATGCGAATAAACATGTACGACAGAACTAATACCCGCATGGTAATTATTCTACTTTATAAAAACATAAATGTCTGAAATACTTACGCTTGATAGTCGTAAAAATCAGACAAACTCACCAATGTTTGGCCCACTCGGCCCATTCGATGTTCTCTTGGCCTGTTTACGCTCAAGGACATTGTTGTAATTTTCTAGAACTTCCAAGCGTTGTCGTAGTAAAAATTCCTCCTCAGATGATATATCGGACAGTGCATCAACTTCGTCCACTATTTCTCCTTCCTCCATTTCGGATTCACCATTCGCTGGTGTTGATATAGCTATGCAGGCCATCTTGACTGGTTCCAAAAATTACGATTTAATATAAATTTCACCTTGATCAAATGAAATGTTAATAATTACGTAAACCCCAATAAATTATTAAAATCTATATACTATTTACTTATCGTGTGATAAAATAGAAT
>DWNE01004661.1:0-14873 GCA_018249875.1 Cecropterus toxeus
GAGGGCATTTTTGGCAGAAACAAGACTCAATCTTGTCTGGAAAAAACAAGACAAACTCGTACTAATGGTACTGTTCTTAGATCAAGATACTTACTTGTGGCTGATATCAGGTAGGGCACTATTTTTACTTTTTTTATTTCTTCTTTTTATTATTTTATATTTAAACCGAAGGATAAGGCATACGCGCTACCTGATGGAAAGTAGTCACCGTCGCCTATGGACATTTGCAACACCAGAGGAGTCAATTCATCGCCGGCTTTGAAGGAGAGCTCTTTTTACACCACTCTTGAAGAACCCCTTATTTATATGATTGATGTTAACTATTCTTAGCGTAAGATACCTGTGGGTTATTTCAGGTTGGACACTATTTTTTATATTATTGAAGCAGCAAACGAGCAGTTAGACCACCAGATTAAAAGACTAATGTCGATAAACAACAAGAACGTACTGTGATGAGAGGGCCTCAGGTTGTCCAGGAAATACATTCTTCTGATATAACGTCTTACCTGGTGGTTTATGTACGAGTATTTACAATGTAGATATAATTAGGATTTTATCCTGTTTCGCGGGTACACACTTAAATACGAATACACAAACACCCAGACCTAGAAAACACATTCAGAAGCCTGGCTTAGGATCGAACCAGAAATCCACTGCGCGGTAGACTGGCATGGCGACCGCTCCGCCACGCGGGTCATCTTATGGTGGTCGATTATACTTATAATTGTCATATTACTTTTATAAACGCCGCGCCGCAGAGAACAGCTAATCTATTATAAAAATTGTACTTATGGCAAAATATCTAAAAATTAAAAAAAATCTATATTATATAATTAATTTAAATTGCTACACCTTTACAGGGTATTATGCCACTGTATCAAATTTTGTAACACCTTTATAATAACCTAGCATAATAAGCATGACGCAATAAAGATTATTCTGATATTATGATTATGAAAATAAATTACTCACAAGGAATTACGCAAGCGTCAAAATATTAAGAACCCATTGGCCCGTATCATTCGACGAGCTTGCCAACAAACTGACCTTAGCAATAAAATGTACATAGACACAATTCTATTCGTATTGTTATAAATGCAAACTAGCCGTGAAGGACGTCTAGCCAAATTATGAGTAAGCGGTTTATATAGGCTTAGGATCCGTATCTAGAATGTAGGGTACAATACAATGTAGAAAAAATAAATCATATATTTCGCTAGCTGTGCATTGCGGTTCTATCTTTCAGAAAAGGTAACATACATTTGATGACCCGCGTGGTCGAGCAGTCACCATACCGGTCTGACGCGCAATGGGTCCCGGGTTCGATTCCCGGCCAGACAGAAATATGAACGATGAGTTTAGATTTCTGTTCTGGGTCTGGGTGTTTGTGTATTCGTGTTTGTGTGTCCATGGCACCCACGACACAGGAGAAAATCCTAGTGTGGGGCTATGAGTGTAGAAGGCGTGTGTATCTCAAATATAAATAGAAATAGAATTTTAATAACTTTGATAGAGTACATGAATGTCACTGAAATAAATTCTAAATGTTTCTTTAAAATACAGACTACAATATATATTTTTTAATTAAATGCGAAATTTTTGTTTAGTGCTATTTCAAACACACAAACAAACAGACCACTATTTTAAAAAATATACAATGTCTCTTGTCATTCTCAGCACTCCACTTTCTTTTTTGCAAATATATTCAATGTACAGAAATACAGAACATACTCTTTTATTATAGGTATGTAACCATTTATCTTTTTAAGCTGCCAAATGTAGGAACGTAAAATAAAATATAAGAGAAATTGAAATATATGTAAAATATTTTAGAATAGATAGATTTATATTTTTCAAATACGACCATACCATTATTTAATATATTTGGCGCGGGTTTCTGCTGAGAATGAATTTAAGAGAAGAATTTAGCCATATCACGCTGGCTAAGTGTAGATTAAAGGATTTGTAAATCCTTTAATTACAGTATACATATATTTGATGTGTTTAATTAATGTCTTTATAGAAAATACCAATGAAAGTTTTTTGAGTGCGTATTTAAAAACATAAAAACTTAACCGAAATATCTTGCATGAATTATTATTTTTTTAATCTTTACTACATCAATAGTAAATATAAGAGAAACATACAAAAGCAAGCCTACAAAAGAGACTTGTTGCTGTGTTGGCGACACCGGGTTGGAGTGTTACCGGCACTAAAGGTGCTGTTTGCAGTGCTTACAGAGAACTCCGAGGTGTTCAAAAGAATGCAACCGGATTCCTCTGACCGCATTCCTCTTAGGTTCCACCCAGATGAACGTTAAAGCCCACTACAATATTTGGTGTTTACGACGGTATGCCACTCATACCGTCCTCCTTCCCGGGAGTTACTCTAACCATTCGCAACCCCAGAAGCCTCCTTTAGATCGCCTTTAACACAGGCAGGGGATACCATAACCCTATTCTAGTTCTGAGAACCTCTGCTGACCTAAGAATTAATTTAGTTATTTTTATATACCTACTACTATATTAATTATTGTTATCTGTATATTACAGGCATCAAAATTATTTTTAACACAAAAATATTTGATGGTGGTTAAAATATCTATTTAAACGTCAAAACCTATTTCGTCAGTTTTACAAATGGTCAGATATAATATTTCTTCTTACAACATCATCGGTTCGACAAACAACCCCCACTGACAAACTCCACCAAGAAACACAGCGGGTTTGTCTTATTTCGTTATCGTTTTTGACTCAGGTGGCGTGCCCGGAATTACAGCATCATCTATTTATAATTTACCAACAATAATAACAAATTAATTTCGTCTTCCGCCTTTCATGTTATCAATTTAAGCCAATTAAATGACTGTCGGGTTTATCGAAGGTATACCGTTATTAATTTCCTTGTCATCTAATTACTTCGACAAATAACTTAGGGCGACTCGTTGTAACGAATTGGCCGGCCCCATCAAAGAGTTCACAAGATGAAGACTTGTTTTCTTTGCCTTTAAGATAAAGATAGAATCGACATTGATGGCTATATTTAAATTAATATTATATTTAACAAAGGAAAATGTTGCTTAAATGTTTATATTAACAACTGTTTTGAGGGTACGCCTTTTCATAAAACTTTTAAACCGACTTACTGACAATGCTAGTTCTACTCTAGGTGGATACTCTAGAGTCTCTGTGCCTACTCTTGGTTGATCTAAGCATTTAATTTTTAAATTTATTAAAAAAAAATAACCTTAAAAAAGATACCCGAAAATTTGTTCTCTAAATTAATTAAACAAAACTTGAAAACGTATATTAGAATTTTCACCCAGTTGTGGTGGGAGATTCAGATATAACTGTGGGAAAGGAATGGACCTCAGTGTACCTAAGGTCCCCCCCCCCTCGTCACAAAATGAGGTATGCACAAGGCTGTGGGATATTGTTAGAGTTTTAGTCGACTGAATAATTTCAAATTGTAACGAAGCTCTCTCCAAGGGCCATAGATAAAAGTACAACCGGTTTCTGAGAGTTCAAAGATTGACGGAAATTTAATAGCGAATCGAAGACTTGACCTCTACCTTGTGTTTAGACATATTTCATTTATAACCTGACTGCGTCAGAAAGAGGGTAATGCTTTTCGAGCGTATGTATGTACATACACAAACAAACACAGATATGTTTGTTTGTACGTATGTCCGTTTCTTTGGCACGGGCTACTACCAAAATGGCTTGACGGATTGTGACGTATGACATATTATTAGAATCGTCTGTTTCAAGAGTAACATAGGCTATATAGTTTTTAAAAATTTTGCCTACACGTAGGGGATAAGAGAATGAATAACTTTTTTATTTTAATAATGTGACGAGTCACTTTTAACTGTTATTAACAAGAACAAAGCTTTTAAGTGTGTTTTACATACATGCTACATTGTTAATCAATTAATACCGATGTACTAAATTAATATGTACTGTTAAAATATATTATAGCTAATAGCAAACAATTAACTATTTACTCTTAGTAATTGCCGGTTTAAGTGCTTAGATATTAATATCTGGTAAACGCTTCGAACATACGTTTAATTAAATCGAATAATATAAGACGATGCTATACGGTAATCAAGATCTACATGGCTATTAAATCTACTCATAATACCGGGAAAAATTTAAGCATTTAAGTTTAATAGAGGTAGGTACGAGTTTGATTCCCGGTTGGGCATATCTAAAGAATTATTTCTTCTTGGATGTCTTTCGATTTCACCCTGTTAAAAAGTGATAGAACTTTAAATTGTAATAACATTTGAAAAAAATGTTGGATTTAATGAAATGAAAACTAAATGTTACCTAGAGATATAGACTAAAAATATCCTTGATATTAAAATTTTGTTGTTTTGGTTTGATGCAATTTTGAATTTATGCATGTAAATCTGAACTAGTGACTTAAAATTAAACTATGTCACTCGGCGGTAGTTCCAATACATGGTTATCTATAAACAACTATGAAACTATGAAACAGTAAATAATTATAATTTTTGTTAACAATATGAGATATTTTTGCTGAATTCGTGCTGACAGATATTATTGAACTCGTTCGTGGGATAGATATTTTCGCTGACGTGCCCACAGTCATATATTTATGCTCGTGACTGTACATAACCACAATGCAGCATTTACAAATTCGTACACAAATTGGTTATAAAACTAATCGAACCATAATTCAGTATTGCGCTACCAGGCGTAACATATAATGAGCAACGAAACTAAATTAATCAGCAGTGCATATTGAGAGCGATATCGAAATACGTTTCGGTTGGATGAATTATTTGACGTGTTAAGGATATACTGAGATAATTAGAATCGTTGTGATTATGCACTTATTACTTTTAACGCACGTTTTGTGATGTTGAAGTAGCAACGAAGATCTAGCTTCTACCACCTGTTATTAGATTTGTACCAAATAACAGCTGGAAGAACTAGTGTAGTGCGACCAGGGTACCACCGCCACACGTATTTCTAGCGTGAAGCAGTTCTTGCGTTTCGGTCTTACTTATATATGAAGCGATCATTTAAGTCCTCAGGTTTACCAAAGCATTTGTGATTGACTTCAGATAGAACCCTTTTCCTAAATGAAGTTGCTTACAGATGTCCATGGGCGGTAGTTACCACTTACCATCAGGTACGCTGCATGCTCGTGTGCTACTTCAGTCTGATAAAAGAAACATAAGCCTTAATACTCATTCATGGTTGTTTTAGATTGAATGGAGAAATACATATTTGTTCGATGTCTTTCAACTTATTCCTCAGGGGAAGCATGGCATTTGGTGGCAAGGTAGGGTCCTAATCTTATTCCGGGTTGATTACATGTTTATGGGCGGCAGTGAGAGCAGTGATAGCCTAATGATTGAAACTTGACCTCACAATCGAGGGTCCGAGGTTCGAATCCCAAGCACGCACCACTGATTAGAAATTAATTATCCTCATTTAGCGGTAAAGGAAAATATTGTGAGGAAACCTACACATCTGAGAGTTCTCTATAAAACAATACAATCAACGGTTGGTCAAGTTTACCAATTCTCATTATTTTAGTGAGGTTAGACCATCGTAGAGTTTGGACCATCGTGGGTCTATGGCCTAACACCCTCTCATCCTTAGAAGGACCCGTTCCTAACAGTGGGACATTAATGGGAGACGACGTCGATGGACAACAGTGACCACTTACCATCAAATGGACTGCATGCATCGATATAATAAAAAATATTTAGTATAACTGAAAATGTCTGTACCAATAATTCTGCGTGTATTTTGGTTTGAACAGTGTGGTAATTTAAAAAAAAAATACACCAGATGTTTCAACTTAGCCTTCACAAATAGTAACAGTCTGGTAGTAACTTCAGAAAGATTCAGATCTTATTTAGGTTAATGACAAGTGGCCATGGGCGTCTGTAATCACTTCCTTTTGGATAAAACTTCACTGTCGTTCGCCGATTTTTTATAAATAATGGTGTCCTAGTAGTTTGGTTTCCTTCAACCATTTTTTACACATTAAAAACTTTTATGGATTTTTCTTAACTTACAGATTTCGTTTTTTTTGTTTGACTTTAATTATTTAAGTTTATATTCTACCATAGAAAGGAAGCTAATGAGATCGTGACAAGACATACAATTGAATAATACTTTCCTTTCACCCTATACTTTAAAATTTACTTGGCAGCAGTCTTCTTTTGTACTCAGAAGAACCTTTTCGTATTCAATACTCAAGATTATAAAACTCATAAAAAATTAATGGCGAAGAAAAACAAATTCTAAAAACGGCGCCGAAGTTAGCAGTTGAAACCGTAAACAACGAAATCCACTACCGGGCAACGGGTATTTAGAAAGCGATGAGAGAGCTTTGAAATTCAATATTCATAGCGAAAATTTGCCTCGCCTTTATCCCGTATCAGATAAGTTGTTTGTTGATCCGAAGCTTTCCGCCTATCACTTGCGCTACAACTTAGCCTGGGCCGCCCTTACGAGCGATTTGAGAACGCCCGAAGCACTGGCTGCCCCATTCAATCTACATTTATTACTTTTACGTGTCCCTATTTTAAGTCGACTCCGCGATGTTGTTTCTTATGGCAATAAAGATTACAGGCGGCCTCGATAAATTCGGATGGCGCAAAATTAGCTTTGTCTTCAAAAGTTTGGAATTGATTAGCCGTGACGTTGGGATGCTTACGGCGTCGTGTTTTATCTGCTGGAATGCTCTTGATGTGTATACGTAAAGGAACATATAGATCAGGGGTCCGCAAGTACTTTTACCAGGTAGAATCAGTGTTGTTCAACCGGGGTGGTACCACCGCCATACAAGCGTGTAGCAGTAGCAGTTGCGTTCCGGTGGAGAGGTATGGTTTCCGGCTCAATTATATATGAAGCGACCATCTTAGTCCTCGGGAGTGGCAACGCATCTGTGGTCGACTTCATATAGAACCCCTGTTCTATATAAAATTGCTTACAGGCGTTCATGAGCGGCAGTAACCACTTACCATCAGATGGATGCTAATTTGCTACTTCAGTCTAATAAAAAAAATATGCGTTATCTCGAAGAATGCATTTAATACAATTGATATTAAAGTTTTCTTACCGTCTCTTTAGCGTTGTTGATTCTATGTCCATTCTTCCACCAGGTGATGGAGGCAGGGGGTCGGGACCCTGAGCTCTGACAGAGGAGGTCATACCTCCTGCTCGCTGATAGTGGCTGATTCGAACCCAGGATGTGGACTGTTAGCGGTGGAACTGTTGATAAAGACATACTTTTGAGTTTAATAATAATTAACAAATGTTATAAATCGGCATACCTATAAAGAAATAATAATTATTGGGTTAAGGAGAATAGTTGAATTTGGTTAGTTTTAGATATTTATTGAAACTATTTTTTATAAAGTTGAAGTAAACGCGAGTATGCAGTCCATCAGATGGTATGTGGTAACTGCCGTCCATGGACATCTGTAAGCAACTTCAGTCAGGGTTTCTATCTGAAGTCAATCATAGATGCGTTGCAACTCTTGAAGACTAAGATGGTCGTCAACGTGAGCCGGCAAGCACACCCTTCCACTGAAACGCAAGAACTGCTTTACGCTAGAAATAGTTGTGGCGGTGGTTATCTGTTAAATTTAGACTCGTTCTACCACCTCAGAAGAATCATATTTCTATCGCAAAAAAAACAATGATGAAAAGAAAATGTTAATTATCAAAGGCGTCCAGTATAATTTGAGCTCCGATAGTAATAAATGTACATTGTACATAGGATGCTCAATTGCTAAATGGGTTACGACCCTAAACTACAGTCGGAAGTGCACTCAGTGCTCTATATTTCCAGTACAGTGACCTACATATGTGACACAATTTTCTAGAGACATATGAATGGAATACAAAATTGACGACTGAAAAAACAGAATCATGAACAACACCAGAGATGTCGATGTGATAAATTATATTATTGCATTTAAATATATTCGTTAAGATTTTAAAGTATTATTTGAATAAATAAAAATAATAAATGATAATGGAGTCCGACTCTCGGTGAATCTCAAGTAGATACTCGTAGGTCGGTTATTGGTATAGGTGGTATGTGGTAAAATATTACAGATACAAATTTAGATGGAACGATTCTTGACTTTGACTTAACACACTCTTCTACTGCTATTACACAACGAAATAAGGTATGTTAAATCGGCAGCAGAACCGCTAAAAGTTCTTCCACTACGATTATTTTTTTCCATCTAATCTTGCTAAACTAATCTAATCTTGCATCTATCTACAGCAGATATTGACGTAGTTAAAGAGGAACACCGATGTAATACTGCAAAAATTAACAGTACGTATTTATAAATAAATTACATCACCTCTAACACTTCTAAATTTAGGTCGCGAAGCTAACGCTAAAGATTTGAGAGCACTTGACAGCACTCCCCCCGACATTGTTAGTTGAACTCACACATTTAGATGCACAGTTCGCAACCTACTTAACGCCTAAGCACTTACCGTATTTGCGCATATTTGAAATTGTTTGAGAGATCAGAATATACTGGTCTGTTTCCTGACGTGTTAGATGGCTCAAGATATACTGGACGTTCTTAGCGTATACCGTGTTGTAATAAGAAGTAATTTGTTTTGAATTTACAAAAATAATAATTAAAAATCATGTAAATTAATGCATTGAAGACGACAATAAACAAACGAGAAACATTCAGTATCCAAAACAAGTCGTATTTAGAATAATGCGTGTTAGATAGTAATATTTAATAGGTATTGAAATATTACCAAATATTTTGTTTTGCGAGTAGTTACCGCATGTTAAAAATATTGTATTTGAGCCCATTCTAAGTGCGTCAGCTCATGAGTTTCACTGATTGCTAAAATGAAATGGTATATGACGTCTTATCAATAACCACTTCATTTTAGCCCGAAAAAAATCTTCTTTAAAGGTGATCCATAGGATATAAATCACAATTTTACTTCAGTGTTTATTGACAGTATAATTCTTAGGTACCATTACAGTAGTGCACCACACTCGGCACACGTTACACACAAACCCGTATCCCTAATGGATACTGCATCATTTGAATCCGCCTATCTGCTGTGATATGAGATGTTATAACATTTTTCTAGTTATATTAACAGACCTACAGAACATTAACAAATGTACTGGCAGTAAATTTAAACCTAAAAAAGTAGTCTTTTAATGTAGTGTCATTAGTGACACTCACCTAAGCTAGCGTCACCTAAAAATAGCGTTATACGCAATACGCGTCATCTTAGCGTCAAGAAAGTTAACCTATAAGGTTTGATAAACTCAGCTATTCGCAACAAGTATGTATAATACTTGTTGCGAATAGCTGAGTTTATCAAACTTTTACTTAACTGCAATTTTTATTATGCAGTAGAAGGTCGATATGTTGCTATCGTAGATTCAATATTATAAGCTTCAAATGAGCGTCAAAGCGTCATCTAACTTAGCTTACCCTACCTATTTACTTATTTATGTCAACACCATAGCTTTACTCACTTGAGCACGACAATCACCCACTTTACTTTAGGCCCGAAAATCCGAATAAGAATGTTTACGCGTCAAAACGTGATCCATAACGCGTTTTCCAAATTTGTTGACAGTACAATCGCGCGCTGCCATTAGCACAGTGCACGCTCGGCACACGTTAAACACAAACTCGTATCCCTAATGGATGCTGCATTATTTGAACCCGTGTTACGGTGCTGACAGTTGAAAATTCGGCTTCCTTCGCTTAAGCTATTATTACTTCTTGTCTTACATTTGTATTATAATTATGTAGCTATTTTTGACTAATAACAGCAGTCGTAAGTGCTGCTGTATTCTGGTCTGAAAGTTGCGGTAAGAACGGTATACTTATCCGAGACATTCCATCTTTGTCTTCAGGGATAGCAACATGTTTGTGGGCAACTTCACCTATTTCTAGCAAGAAACAGTATTTGCGTTTCGTTGGAAGGGTTTGGTTGCTTGCTCACTTATACATAAGGCGACCACCTTAATCCTCGGGAAAAGCAACACATCTGTGATCGATTTCAAATAGAGCTCTTTTTGTGCTCATTTTGAACTTAAATTTGATTAAAAAAAAACTGTGATCAAAAGACTTTACTTACAATTCATATCCAAAGTAAGAGTGGTCTCTATAGGGTGTGCCCTTAGATGATTCGATGCTCGACACGTCAACGCCGCCCTGACATCCGCTCTAGTGAGCGGTCCCACCCTCAGGACCCCTCGGACACCGTTCCCCGATAGCGCAGTCGCTGGTGTATCGGTTTCCACTTCATCCCGGTACCACTTCACCCAAGGCCTCGGTCGACCTGGACAATATGAATATAATCCTGATCAGATAGCAAAATAAGTAAAGGTATTAATGAGTGAAATTAAATAACGCTAAAATAGGTTGAAATTTATTGTTTTTATATTATAGCAACAATTTATGTCTTACATTGTTTAATTTTAATAAGTGTTTACTTTATTCATGTTTATTTTATTTTCGTTTTCTATAATTTCTTATTATTGCTCTTTTTTAATTATTCAACGGTTAGTAATTTATACAAAATCATTAACAGCGATTAACTTGAAAAATATGACACTTTTACATATACAAATAGCATGTAACGCAATCTATAATGCCAAGATAATAAGTATATCACAGACAGAGGTTGGGTTGTCTGTGAAGTATATGAATGAAGAGTAAAGTTATGGTAAGTAGTAGTAGAATTAAGGGTAGTTTACCTCCAGTGACGTCACATTTAAGTGTGAAGGAATCTCCTTCCACGTAGGGACCAACTATGGCTTGTTTGACGTCTCCCTTGTCGTCCGTGATCACCATTTTGGTGGGTGGCACTGAAACAAAAAAAATACTATTATATACCATCATACTTTTTTATTTTGTAAAAGACTACCAAGGTGTTCTAAATGTAGAAAGTGGGTACGAGCTAAATTCGACTAAAATCTGAATTTAGACTTTCAATGTTTTTGGGATACGATAAGTTTCGAAGATATCTTACAGTTAGTTATAATATGAAGTAGCAAACGAGCAAGCAGCCCACCTGATGGTAAATGGTTACTGCCGCCCATGTACATATGTAAGCAACTTCATATAGAACAGGGGTTCTATCTGAAGTCGACCACAAATGCGTTGCTACTCCCGAGGACTGAGATAGTCGCCTCATATAAAAGAAGTTAAAGATAGCTCTTCCGCAACTGAGAAAGGACATATTGTTCCACAATGATAACAATCAAGATCGACTGCGTAACGTGTCATGTGCAGTATTAAAGCGTTTGTTCAAGCAGTAACGTTGGTTGAATTTCTCTATTTTTTGAGGTCTACAAAACCGCAGATTTAAACGTTATTCAAAGATTTTACTAATCCATAATTAATCAGCGTGGCAGATGATGGCCAAATCGTTTGATACTTAAATAAAATACCCACAAAGTAGTAGGCGTAGTATGTTTAATTATGAAGTTAAAATTAAATGTACTACCACAATTATAAATACGATACTAATTCCCAAGTCTACGAGGAACCTAATTATTTTCTTCTCCGACCCGTTTTCCTTTCAAACGTACTGGGAGGCTGCAAAAGTAATCACACTTTGCACAAAGGCCGCTAAGTAGCGCCTTATGTATTAGTAAGGCTCGGAGGCATTCCCTAAGGAACCTACCTTCCTATTTTATAGTATCTACTAAACAAGGAAAGGATATGTTTTTATATGTATCCTTATTTACTGTACTTACATATACTACTATATATATTTTACAACATAAGTAAATTATTTGACGACCCACTTGGCGGAGCGGTCACTATACCAGTCTGACACGCAGTGGATTCCGGGTTCGATCCTTGGCCAAACAGACATTTGAATGAAGAATTTAGATTTCTGTTCTGGGTCTGGGTGTTTGTGTATTCGTCTTTGTATGTCCATGGCACCCACGACACAAAAAAAATCGTAGCCTGGGTCTATGAGTGTAGAAAGCGTTTATTGTAAAGCCCCTATCATCTAGGCCCTAAAGAAATATATATAGTAACTTATCATCATTATTTATATAATATGCTTGATCGGAATATGTGTCAGAGATCCCTTGTATACTAAAATGTGATGTAGGCCTATCATCTTTGCATAGCGTAGTACTCTATATTGTTCACAAGTGGTTTAACTAACATATCAGACATTTGCTTTTACTCCTGTATATCCCGTAATATGAGGATTGCAAGAAAAAAATAATAATATATGTAGTGGGAAAAATAAAAGGCATAATACCGTATAAAATCATACTCCTGTAATCCAACGTCAAGTCGATGTAGAAAACAACTATACCCACAGAGGAACAAAAGGAAAATATGGTAATAATAAATGTTAATCAATTAAACACAAAAACTAGGATATTTTGGTGACTGTGGCAACTCATCAAAAGATGGCTACTGTATTCTGGTGCACACTTTGGAGTTCTTCGAAATGCATTTTCGAAATGAGACTAACGGAGCATCACCGCTCCTCAGGCATGATCACTGAAGATATGAGATTTCACAAGAAAATCTATGATAATACCCTTACACCTAGAATTATAATAAATGTTCCAATATTGCACTATTTGGTGCATTATCATACTACATTGGTTCCACCAGGAGGTAGAACCAATGTAGTTCGACTAAGGAAGTACCACCGCCCACCTATTTCTAGCGTGAAGCAGTTCTTGCGTTTCGTTGGAAGGGTGTGGTTGCCGGCTCACTTTTATATGAGGCGACCATCTCAGTCCTCGGGAGTAGCAACGCATCTGTGATAGACTTCATATAGAACCCCTGTTCTATATGAAGTTGCTTACAAATGTCCATGGGCGGCAGTAACCACTTACAATCAGGTGGGCTGCTTGCTCATTTACTACTACATATTTATAAAAAAAAATGTAAATAGTACATTTTTGTTTGTCAAAGTGTGCCAGTTTCGGTTCTACTGCATTTAAATCTAAATATTCGATTTAAGTAACGATGCTTTTGGGCTTAAAGGACATTTGAAATTTATAGTGCCTTTGGGCGCCCTTTGAGCCCAAAGGTATCGATATTTTCACTGGATTTGTGTGCTCATCGTAAATTTGTTTTTGTGTATTTGTATTTTGGATGCCTGGTTTAATATTCATTAACTCAATATTTTATGTAAATATAGTTAGTACACCGAAAAAGTTTACAGCCCACTGGTATTTATTTAAGTTGTTTATTTAAAGACAAATTAATAACCAAATTCTGATGGCAAATTATTATTATGTACATTTCATCTCCAGGCAACCAACCAACCTGGCAACTAGGCAGCCGGGCAACTAACCAACCAGGATAGATTGTTGACTATCATAACTGTACTAAACCAACCAACAAGCACAGTGTGTTGACTATCATTATTATATTATACTTAATATGGATCGTATCCTCCACCCGTCTTCGGACTTCAGACAATCCCAAAACACTCCAGTTCAACTTGAATATCACTTCTTTCAGTTTCTGTATCTTTTCATCGGCTCTCAGTGCCCTCGTGTCCTGGTGAGGGGAGGCCTATGTCCAGCAGTGGACCTAAAAAGGCTGATGGATGGATGGATAATATGGATACAATCGAATAAACATTATTATGTTAAGGTATTTTAAATTATTTCATTTACATGACTTCTGATTGTAGCGTTCACATCTCATAAAGTTAGTGAAAATCCAGTAAATTGTAGGTCTAATTTTGTTAAATTTTATCCTCCGAAACCCGTTGCCAAGCTAAGCACCGAAGTGCCGTGCCAACTTTTCCGCTCAATCGCTCATGGAATCATATTGGGTTAGCGTTGTATCCGTAGAACAAATATTTAATAGAAATGCCATCGTGCTAATGATTTCTGCCACTGCACTATAGTACGTGCTACGTATGTACTATGTTGAAATAATATCGACTGTATTTTTTTACTTCAAAGTAATAATATAAGAAAATACAATTATTTAAAATTTAATTTAAATGTTCATTATAACATAAATTGCAAGTAAATATTAATTCATAATATGACATAAAATATTATATTTTCATGCTTTTTGTGTTGTTCTTTAGCTCCTGTTTGATCTATTTACCGCACGTTAATTTTTACCCGACACAATTTTTTATTGAACATCGACATAATTTCGTTCCAGCTTAAAGCCTACCTGATTTAATATTTACGGCATATTCGACTAACAGTAATACCGTATGGCTTATTGTCATGACATTTCTATTTCTTGTAATCACATGATACCAGCTTATATGGCAAACTTCCAGTTTAAGCAGCGGGACTATCGTGTACAGTTACCGTGGCTTTATTTGCACTGCATGATAATAAAGCTTGTATCGACAGGAGCCAAAATAGGCATGTGATTTGGAAATTTCCAAAATATGCCCATGTTTTTGAAACATTTATTGAACAAGCTGAATGGATTTTTTGATCACTGTCTGGCCGAGGACTGACCCAGAACTGTCTGAGTGTCCCGCCAGTGACCTCGGGTTATTCATTAATTTCATTATTTTTTACTAATATAATAAATGTGTCAGTTTGTGAGGATATAAGTGTCTTTGTTTCTTTTTCACGCAAAATTACTGGTCGGATTTCGATAAAATTTAGCGCACTAGTAGTTTATGTTCTAAGAGCTAGTTAGATTAATACATACTCACTATCGTGATAAAAGTGACCGTAGTAGACAGGAATATAGTCTGTATATATATAATATAGTCTGAATATAGCTGCGGGAATATAGCCAGGTGCCATTCTGCCAGGTGGTAGAACCAATGTAGTTCGACCGGGGAAGTACCACCGCCACACCTATTTCTAGCGTGAAGCAGTTC
>DWNE01004662.1:0-14869 GCA_018249875.1 Cecropterus toxeus
ATAGTATTTCATTTTGTTTGATAGTCCATAAAATATATGTTTTGCACACTTTCAAATTTATTTATAAAGTAATTTAAATTATAAAACATTATTTTCATATTGTATTTATTTGTTACATAAAAAATATATGAATTTATTTATTCTACAAATACAGTTATTAATACAAACATTTATAATTTATGCTTTGAAAAACAAAATAAAATAATTCTTCTGTTTTTCATTATCTATTTAAATTATAAAATATATTTATTTCTTATTGTATTTATTTGTTACCCCACAATATACAATTTGTTTTATCAAATTGGTTTTGTTTTTATGGATTTTAAATATAGTTTAACTTTATTTTATCTTTTGAATGTATTTCATTTTAAAAAGTAAACAATTTTTATATTACAATTTTACAAGAATTTGTTTGCCACAAAATATTAATATAGTGATATTTTTTTTTATCCTACTGGGTATTTACAGGAATACATGGACATATATTAGAGGATGGTTTAGGGATGCAGCCCTCCCAGAACAAAAGTGAGAAAAATGAAAATCAGCAGCTATTGCACTCTCCCTTATCAAAACTAATCTCCCAAGCCCGTGTGTATTTATATATGTAAGTCTGTATCTGTTCCCCCATAACTTCAAAACTAGCTCTTATAATAATTGTGCCATATGACTTATTATTTTAACAATGGAGATTTTCTACTGGTTACTATGTTATTTTCCTACTTCAATGTAGCACACTCATTAAGGCATATAGTTGTTTTTACTTAAATAATTGTTAATTTATATTGTTGGCTGATCCTTAACATCAGCATGCTAGAAAATATTTTATTATTTTCCTCAATGTTGCAGTTCCATCCGCCTTGGTGGTAGATAAAATAGAAAGAAGGAAAATTTTTCAAAATATAATTTCCCGGAAAAGTGGAAAAAAATGCAGAAATGCAACTTATTTACTTACCTTTGAGGTAATTATGAAAAAATATATTTGTTTATACTGTCACTATCTGTATGTTATTTGAACTCTACCAATAATTAACTAAATGAGATAATTTTTAACGCAATTTGTTTACTAACAAACATCAATTAGTACCCGGTGTCGTAAGAGGGCATAATTTATTGATTTCTTGTTTAAAACCTAGCACCAAAGACTTCTAAATGAAAACAGCTAAATATTATCACGAAACATCAGATAAACATGTAGTAAATAGGTTTAAAAACAGAAATATATCATAAAATTCAGTTCAAGTGTTCGTAAAAATTTCACACCCCATAATCATGTTTTACGTAATATTTCAGACATAACTCACCCAATAACTGCTGCGGTTAGATTCTAGAAGTCTTTTATAACAATTCCCAGCCCGCACTAATAGGTTTTTAAGTTTAAAAGACATTAAAATCAATTAAAATATTACCAATTTCGAACCGGTCCCACCCTTATGCGATATAAAATTGACATTTGACAGTTATTTTTTTTAGTCCCGTATTGATTAGGTGTCAAAAATAATGTTGCCCGTTCAACCGGAACGAATTCCCAAAACAAATACCAATAATAATTAAATATGAGGCAATAAGTCTAATATAAATAAAAATAACACCTCACCGTAATCATCTGGTAGCATCACAGAACAAGCCATAACAAAAAATATTTACAATTTTCCTCGAACAAGATTACTCATAGAACACGGAAATTTCGTTTTAAAAGGATATTTTTTATTATAAACACTTCATTTTTTTATCAGATATACATACATTGGGATATGGATAAACGCTTGTATTATTCCATATGGTACTATTTTTATTATTTTTTGTGTATGATAGCAATTATTCGTAATTAAGTTTTTCAAACGCAAAATGGTCTAGATATCTCCGTGCAGTCAGGCATACGTCACTCAGTGGTACGATGTTCAAACATAAAAAAAATATAAAATGATTTCTATTTACAGTTTTTGCTGAACGCTCGTTTTACCGGCACGAAATCAAATTACCTTGGCCATTCCTATTCAAATATCTTCTTTCCGGTATTGTAAATACGTAATATTTTTTAATTCAATTACAAAAATACACCGACGTTACGTTCAGTAAATACGTTTGCACTTCTCAAGCTAAAAATACGTACTGACGGCCGAGCGAGAGATACGTCGCACGGAAATTCAATAGTGCGATAAAGTTATTCCGCAATGAGTGCGAAAGAGACCGTTCACACGAAAATGTACGAATTTTGACGATAATTCACGAAAAACATCCCTTGTTGCATACAAGTATCAGACGTAACCTTTAGCCATCCAATGTAAAAAGTGAGTAATACTCCATTTAATTACTCCAATATAATATCATCGTAATTTTACCGCGTAAATGTATATCAGTGAAATAAAACACATATAACGAATAAACAATGTAATTGTGACTCATTTAAAAGGATTGATTTATGCGTGTGTTATTTATGTTGTTCAAAACAAACTATAAAGCTTTCCAGACGCTATTTGACAATAACAGAGGTAAACGTACCAGCTTGTATGACTATGTGCGTATGTATAATTTATTTACTAAAGTAATCATAAAAATTAATTAAATATAAATAATCGTGCGCATAAATTAAAAACTGGTTGATTGACTTATATTTTATAACTGCGTCATATGACTATACTGAAGAATATGTTATAATGTGCTTTTGATCCGGATTTTTACGGATATATCCTAAATGTATAACTTTCTGTTTAATTCATGTATGGATGCATTAAACAGAAGATTCGCGGGTCTGTAAGTCGCATTTCTTTGCAAAAATATAGATTAAATCACATATTATAAGTGAAAATAAGAAATCGTCTGTTTGAAATCTTACCAAACTGAATTTAAAGGATAATTAGAATCCGGATGTCACGGTAATCTTTTTCTTTCTTTCATTAAAATCCATATACTCATCAAAAGTATTAAAAATCAAGTTTCGGGCCAATACCAAAACTAACGCTGAAACTTTATTTTTTTGGCCGAAACTTCCCCAAACCGAAAGTTTCGGTCAGTAACTTCTTTTCATATGTTTAAAAACTTGTTTAAATGTTTAGAGTTTTTGTAGGCTTCAAACATCCAACATATTGCGTCTTAAAATTAAATACTTAATGAATATTTAATTGAAGTACAAAAGGTAGGTATTTGCCACGAACACATAAGGTTATACTGGCGTCTACAAGGACTGATTAAACACAGTAAATTAATACGCATTAATTGAGTTTTATAAATAGTTTTTTCTACGATAAAACGTGAGCATTTCGACCGGCTCAGAACCACCGCCACACCTATGTCTAGCGTGAAGCAGTTCTTGCGTGAGCCGGTAACCACAACCTTCCACAGGTTGTGGTTGCCGGCTCACTTATACATGAGGCTTTAGCAAAGGGAGATCTCCCGCCAGGCTAGGTGATCATGCCTGGGGAGCGGCCCTGCTCCAAGTCTTTGTTCGGAACTTGTATATATGCACGATGCTGAGAAAACTCCGATAGCACGTTTCAGAATACGATGACGTCATCTATTGAGGAGTAGCGGGAGGTCGCCACAAGGCGACCATCTTGGTCCTGGGGACTAGGGACGCTTTTGTTTTTAACTTCAGATAGAACTGCTGTGCTATATGAGGTTGCTAACGTTGAGGGCAGCAGAAACCACTTAGCATCAGGTGGTATACCTACATACTCGTTTGCTATTTCAATTATATGATAAAAATACCTTCAAAAGGTACCCGACGCCGATGGAGCGACGCCAGGTTATGTGGGATGTTTACCGCACTAAACCCCCAAAGTGGCCGTCCTCGGCATTACAAAGAGGATTCAGGGATCTGCAAGGGAACGCAACCGGAGTCCTCTGAGCGCGCTGCCCCATCAGGCTCCACCCAGATGAGCGGCTGGGCCCACCACACCATCTGGTTTTACGACGATATGCGACCACACATACAGTCGTCCTTCCCGCGGTCGCCTGACTGGATGGTTAAAGCTTCCCCTCTTGCCGCCTGCTACCCCGGAAGCCATTTAGTCGCCTCTTACGACAGGCAGGGGATACCGTAGCCCTATTCTGATACCGGAACTACAGGGATGAGCCCTCAGGGGTAGCAACGCATCGGTGGTAAACCATCGGTGGTTTTGTTGATTTTTTCTTTTATAAGACCCTTCTTCTGGCTCTGACACATGTTTCAACTAAAAAAAACTAGCGAAAAAATTGTTCATGCGTGATGCTCCGATTAGGAGTACCTGTATTAAGTATTCATTTTTATATAGATAACTATGCAAAAATGATAAAAATGAGGATCATATATAACTTTATTATCAACTCAACATTAAACAAAGACTTAAACTGATTTATTCATTTACTTAACTTTGTTTGAAATATGAATGGAAAATTTGTGATAATATCGCTATTTTTATTACTGCAATATTCTTCGTATTGTTAGTAATATATTTATCACATTATTAAGATTGAAGAAAGAAGGTGGAAGTTCCACCATCCATCCAGTTCCACCAAGTGGAAGAACCAGTGTAGTTCGGCCGGGGAGGTACCACCGCCACAACTATTTCTAGCGTGTAGTAGTTCTTGCGTGAGGTGGAAGGGTGTGGTTGTCTCACTTATATACGAGGTGACTATCTCAGTCCTCGGGAGTAGCAATGCATCTGTGATTGACTTCTAATAGAACCCCTATTCTATATGAAGTTGCTTACATATTGTGTCCATGAGCGGTAGTTACCATTTACCATCAGGTGGACTGTATGCTCGTTTGTTACAACCATATAAAACTAGTAACATCGTTAAAAACAATAAAACAAAAAACCCTAAGTAAAAAGTATAAATATTTAGATTGGTCTATTTACTAGCTTTCATACACGTATTGTTTGGTCTATTTACTAGCTTTCATACCCGTATTGTTTGGTCTATTTACTAGCTTTCATACCCGTAGTGTTTGGTCTATTTACTAGCTTTCATACCCGTATTGTCGAAATAGTTATGAAAATCGTCCTTCCTCCTCCCTTTCTCCTCTATTTCCATGCGCCATTTTCAAAAAATATATTCTAGTGATATGTCATACGTCATAATCCGTCAATCCGTTTGGGCTGTAGCGCGTGCCAAATAAATGGACATACATACAAACATACATACATTCGCACGAAAAATATTACCCTCCTTCTGATGCAGTCGGGTAAAAATTAAATGAACTCGTCGCAGTCCTACCAAAAAAATCTATTTTACTAACATTAACAAATACGAGAGTTTGTGTGTACGTATGTTCGTTTGTTACTCTTTATGCAAAAACAACTGGTCGGACTTCGTTGAAAATCGGCAAAAAGATAGGATCATTACCTGGTGGCACGGCAGTACCCCCGCCAAGTCGAGCAAAAAACCGGCACGGCCGTACCATCCTTTTTTGGAAGCAATTCAGGCCGTTTATGACCCCCTATAACTTCATTGTGAATAAACCAAGAAGCCTGAATTTTCAGTTACTAAGCAGGCATGGTGTAAACAGGGTATACTCAAAATTTCATTTAATTTGAATCAGTAGTTTAAAAATTATAAATTGTCAAACTTTCTTAATTTTGTTTCAAGTTCTTAAGTTTAAAATTTAAACGATTTTTAATATTGACATAATAATAACTTACGTAATAAATAAGGATAGAATGCCCCTTTAGTAGGGCTAAATAAATTAACCGACTTGGTATTACATGGATCTCACAACTCTTTACGGTAGAAAAACTGAATTGCGAGACTTGGTTTTTTTACAGGATGTTTTTGATGGCGTCGTGATAAGCGTGACTAAAGCGAATGAAGCTGCGGTAATAAGCTAGTTATTTTATTGTATCTTCATACTTTTTTGGTATTTCCAATATCTATTTTTTAGGAAATAGTCGTATTCAGGCTAATGTATTCGGTTTGCTAATAATTTAATGAGAATAGATAACATGACACGTGTACTTAATTAAAGCTACTAATGAATCATACTAACAATTAAGAATCACATGCGGAAAAACCAATCATATTTAATAATTATTATTGTCCCTTTAGTTCCGGGACCAGAAATGGGCTACGGTATGCTCTGCCTGTCGTAAGAGGCGACTAAAACGGGCTTCCAGGGTTGCGGGCGGCAAGAGAGGAAGTTCGAACCGTCCAGCAAAGTGACCCCGGGAAGGACGGCGGTATGTAAGGTCGCTTGAAATCGTAACATCTGAAGGCTCGGTGAGCGTAAATGCTCACCGGTAAGAGCCCGAAAGGGGCATCGCGCTCGGAGGACTCCGGTTGTGTTCCGTTGGAGATCCCGGAGTCCACCACACAGCGCTGAGGACGGCCACCGGGGGGGTTTTAGTGCGGTAAGAATCCCACATAACCCGGCGTTGCTCCCACAGTGTCGAGTACTTTTTGAAGGTTTCCCCCTCGTTACAAAAAAAAGGTAAAATCCCTGTTGGATATTATCTAAAGTCGGTCACAAATGCGTTGTTACCGCACTAAGATGGTCGTCTCAACTGAGATGGTCGCCTCATTTTGTCCTATATTTTATTATGGTAGAACAGTTCCTTAATACGTACATATGGGCAGACATATAGACGAACATACGAACAGAATGCCAGATGGACAGACGCACAGAAGAGTCTCATTAATAGGGTTCCGTTCTTATTCGTCGAATATGGAACCTTAATATAACATAATATTTTTACTGTCATTGTCTTGATTCCAATTCTGTTCAATACGCCTACTTTTATATCAGTATTCTCTCGGCATTGTTTTCAGTGTTGATCCTAATATTGAACCTTATTTTCGATTCAATGTTCTTGTCTCCAAATATGTACTTGATTTGTGTTTGAGCTTAGGCAACATGTAATCTTTGAAGAGTTCGTAATATCTATAAAGCATCAAATGGGAAAGCATCTATCACTTCGGTAATAATATCAAAAATTCCTCATATTTCTTTCTCGTCATAATATGTCGTGGGACAATGAGACTTAACATTTTAGAAAGAAATATGAAACAAATAAAACATGTCGTTCCCCAAACAATCTCGTTTGAAATGTTCGCTCTTCATTACGAAGA
This sequence comes from Cecropterus toxeus, assembly GCA_018249875.1. Classification (NCBI taxonomy): domain Eukaryota; kingdom Metazoa; phylum Arthropoda; class Insecta; order Lepidoptera; family Hesperiidae; genus Cecropterus; species Cecropterus toxeus. Next base: position 7,045 of record DWNE01004662.1, read on the forward strand.
TGAGATGTAAAATAACTGGCGGAGGGAGGGGCCGTCTCTACTGCCATTAGTTTATGACAAATTCTTGCTTTCTTTTATTGCTAGAATATTTTTTCATATTTAAAGGTAATTTTCGTATGATTTGCTTTTTTATTTAAACAATCTGAGGAGTTGAATATATCGGTCTCAGTGCTAGTGTAACTTTTTTATCATCATCAAGGGTTAACTGGTGGAGAATGCCAGTAGGCAACAGTGTTCGCAACCTGTAGCCAGGCAATTATCGTATGTCAGCCGTAAAATAATTATCGTATAATATTTTGTATCAATTATCGTATAAGTAGAATAACAACACTATATTGGTACCTCCAACTTTTTGACGAGCTTTTTTTTCTTTGTTAAGTACAAAACTTTCACGATCTTCTAATTTGACGACCAAAAAAAAGGTCATCTCTGAATAATTATATTATGAGCAATATAAAATGTGTTCAAAACCCTCTCCTCAAAATATTTTACACCGATAACAGACAATGGAAAGTTATCGTACGATTATAGCGTACTATCGTACGTTACCGTGAAATTATCGTACGGTTCCGAACACTGGTAGGCAATAATAAGAAGCATTAAGTTCTTTATGACTTCAATACAATTACAAAAAACAATACACATTTACAATAAACATTAAATTGAAATAAATAAATATAAGTGTCAGTATAAGTGACGACCCACGTGACAGAGTAGTCAAAAGGTGAAAGAATCGTCTGAGGTTTGATTCCGAAGGTCAATTATATTTGTGTACTGCTGTGTATTAGTTTGAAGGACGATAAGAAAGACATTCAAGTCTTTCCAACTTACTTCTCAGGAGTAGCGTCATATCTGTGGCCGGCCTGGTGAGAGACCAATTTTATGTGGAGTTGATTCCAGGTGTCCTTGAAATGGAGCACCACGCTTGGAGAACTCCGGTTGTGTTCCGTCAGAGATAACGGAGTCCTCCACAAGCGCTGAAATCAGCCAGCGGGGGGGGTTTTAGTGCGGAAAAATCCCACATAATCCGGCGTTGCTCTAAAGGCATCGGGTAATTTTTTTGAAGGATTCCTCCTCGTGACAAAAAGGTGTCCTTGTGAAGGTGTAACCATAATCATGTAACCATAATTATGTAACCATATAATTCCGAAATCTATGAAGACTGCCCTTGTTTTTCACAATATCTTCCCTTTTGTATATTTGAAGGGTTTTCCATTCGATTAGTCAATTTCTGTCGAGCTTATCTGCTTTATTGCCATTTTTATTGTAAACCAAGTCTACTGAATAAATATCGAAAAGGTTAACAGTTAAGGAGTTCTATAAATTCAATTTAAATATTTTAAAGTTGTTTTTTTTCACCTTAGTTATATTTATACAATGCTAAGACCCTGCTGTCCGTCTGTCTGTCCGTCCGTCTATCCGTCTGTTTATCACCAAACTGTATCTCATGAACTTTGGTAGCAAGATAGCTCAATTTTTACCATAATAACTAATACCAATTTTTACCATAATAACTGTTGTCGCAATAACAACAAATACTCTAAACCGAATAAAATAAATATTTTTGGGCTTCCTAAGAAACGTATGTTTTGTCGTTTTTATGAAAAATAGTACAAAACCCTTCGTCCAACTCGCACTTGATCAGTTTTTATATCTTCAATTATTTGATTAAAATATAACTTTTTAGCGGCTATGAACCATGGGATGCGTGTTTTTTATTGCGCGGAAACCTTCTTTTTCTGGAGTTAAACTACCTATGTTACTCCTTATTAGCATTGCTAGGAAGCTACCTACAGATGAGCTTGACAAAAGGAAGCTGCCGTTTTGGAACAATAACAACAATTGAACAAACATACAAATTTTTACCCGACTGACTGCGTCAGAGGTAGAGTAGTGTTTTTCGAGCGTATGTATGTATGTATGATAATTTCTTTGGTACGTGATACAGACTAAACGGCTTGATTATGACATACGACTGCAAATTTAAGTTTTAGCAGTCGGAATTTTTGGATTACGTAATAAATTCTTGTATTAATTATGCCGCCAATTTTGGCGAACCGTATGCTATATTATGTTAAATTCGTTAGTAATCACTAATTATCAAAAATGTTCAAATTATCCCTATTATATAACAACACTTTAATATTCAATATTGGGACTTAAAGTTCTCAGTTTTGCATACTTAAATAGGGAATACTAGGTATTAATTTCATGAAATTTAATTATGCAAATCCTGAACATTAAGGTATTGGAATTTATTTATTACAAGTACACGTGACCTCGTCTGCGTGAATTTTAAAGGATGGAAAATAAATACCTACGTAATCTGCCCCTTTTGACTCCCTTAGATGTGGATTTTATATTTTTTAATCATATGGAAGTAGCAAACGAGCATGCAGTCCAACTGATGATTTGTGGCTACTGTTGCACATGGATGTATTCAATCCCCAGACAAGATCAAGTCTTACCTCATGTTAGGAAGATACGTTACTATCCCAGAGGACTAAGTTGGAACGCTTTTTTTTAGTATTTGAGATAAGATGGAACTCTTTTTTATACAGAACTCTCAAATGTGCAGGTTTCCTCACGATGTTTTCCTTCACCTAAAAGCGGTGCTAATTAAATTCTAACACACATATTATTTTAGAAAAATCAGTGGCGTGCCTGGGATTCGATTCTCGGATCCTTGATTGAGAGGCCGAGTTTCAACCATTAGGCTATCACTGCTTAACGAGACTGCAACAAATAATTCTAGCACTCAAAGTTCTAATACTCACATACCTTGAAATAATCAGTCTTGGATTCGAATCTCGGACCATCAAGGGTCGAGTTCCAACCACTAAGCAATCTGCTGCTATCACCTGCAATATATATTACTTACGAATGTGACGTGATTTGTGCGCTAAATGCCCACTTTGACCGATGAATCGTGCCGAATCGGAATTGGTTATTCGCGCAGCGACAAATCGCGCGCTCAACCGTAATTCCGGATTGTAATGGCCGCCAAAATGTAACTATTCAAGGACTTGGATACATGTGTTTACATTGTTACAATATTTTAAAAGCTAGTTCTTGATTGCGGCTTCGCTCGCGTTAACAACAAAATAATATGAAATACACAAAATTTCAAAACAGATACAATATGTTTTCTTACTTATACAAGGCTGTCTTGAGTGGCCGTGCGTGTTGTATCTTACTAATATTAAAAATGCGTGTGTGAAGATGTATGTGTGTTTGTTACCCTTACACACTTTAAAATGTCTATCTAAACGAGAAAGTATAGTATACTAAAGTCCGTAGTTAACCACACTCTTCAAATCTAACCGTTATAAAGCAGAAAAGGTAACGTCTGCCAACAATGATTTTGTCACGCGTTTTATTACCTTTTATAAAACCTGCAGGGAAAAGGTAATGTCGTTTTATTCGTTTACATTTCCCGGAAGCACCCATCGTATTACCATTGGTCTGGTTTAATTAACTTTTACCGCTGCAGTCCGACATATTTTTTGAAAATATAAAAATCCCTAAAAATGTTGTTGACTAAATTTGGAATCAGTGAAGCGCTGGTATTGTATTGTTTATTTTTATAAAAGCAAACACGTATTTCACTAATAGTGAAAGTGTTAATTTTCGTGCCAATATCCATGGGTTCACTGATGCCCATTGGTAAGAAACTTAATATAGAACAGGGGCTTTATCATAAGTTCGAACGATGTGTTTGGGAACATTGTACGAGTAAACCTACGATAGTAAGGAAAAGCGGACGCTCGTTGATTCCGTCTTATTCTAAAACCAAGGATGTGTATTATATATAGAAAGAAAATTAACGATCCTTGGCATCAATTTTGTATCCATATAATGTTTTCGTCGAATACGTTTTGACATAATTATATTCGTAGTAGCTCGAAATACTTTACAATGAACGGTACAAATTCACATTTAAATTATATGTAATTTACATATTTGAATGCGTATGTACTTAAGGCCATTAAAATACAAAGGCTTCATCGTATTACAAACTAATTGCAGTGAAAAAAACCTTGCGATTAAATGCACGTCCAAAAAATTAATTATAATTGAATTAATAATTGATAAATTTTGAATAAGTTAGGTTTAAATTGAAATTTGAAGAAAATTATGTCCAAAGTAATTTCTAAGATACTTGCCCGTGGCTACATAATGAACTATGAAAATTATTTTTATTGTAAGAGAACTCAAACCTAGTAATCGATACCATATTATAATGAAATCGTCTCACGTTTCACAGTAATTGAGAATAATTTGTTTCTTCGCAATTAAATTATGATCTCTGAAGTCATCGACATCAAATTGAATAGTAAAGCTATTCAATAAATTGTTTTTTTTTTTCTTGATGAATAACATGTGGAAGTGTAACGTCTGTATGGCGATGAAGTGAATAAGGTTGAATAAAATGTGTGTGAGTGTGTAATTCACGCACAGCTGACGTTAAACGTAATAATAATAAATAATAACATATTTCTGAGAATATCTATATTAAGAATTATGCATATGCTTCTTCAAAAATGGGTTAAGTAATCACTCAGTCCATATATGTACATCTTAATTCTCATATACTAAACGTTAACCATTATAAAAGCTACCAAGTAAAATTTTTAGCGTGATTCAGAAAGAGGTACAGCGCCATCTCGTTGTAACGTTGACAACTGCTTTCGTAAGCATTTTCTCTTCACCGAGTCACAAATTACAACGATTCTAAAGAAGTATCACTCCAAAAGCTGAGTTTAAGGCAATGAAAAATAAAGTCTTAAATGATCCGGTACCTATTGAGTCGAACCCTAACAATCGCCAAATTTAACCCGTCAATTCAATTACGGAAAAGCAAATAAATCTACCCAAACCTCCCGTAACCCTAAATTATCGCAAGCAAGATATATGGAGGGTAACAAAAACATAGACAAAAAATTCATGACCACGGAATGTTTAATACGAATTTTCTGCACGATCGGGTTTAATCCACATCAATTTACAACGATTTAATTTATTTGAACGAGTAATGGCAGGCTTCGGAAAGCGGCGTATCGTTACGTTATGCGCTGTGCGTTTGCGGCTCGAGGGAACGAATACTTAAGGATTTTAGTATTCTGTACCCAAAGGGTAAAAACCGTACCTTATTAGTAATACTCCGCTGTCTGTCTGTCTGTTTGTCTGTCACCTGGATGTATCTCATGAAACGTGATTGATAGACAGCTGAAATTTTCACAGATAATGTATTTCTGTTGCCGCTATAACAAAAAATACTAAAACAGATTAAAATAAATATTTAATAAGGGTTCCCATATAACAAACGCAACTATTATACCGTTTTTTTAAAATGATAAGTATGTAGTATATAACGCGATAAAATAAAATACAAGTAAGAAATTTTTAACATTTAGTTTATGCAATTTTTTTCCAATTATGACGTCTCCGCCCTATGTCAATCGTCACATCTCACCTCACCGCCTTTCCCTTCCCTTACATAACCGAACCTCCCTTAACACCTTACCATATTATAGCTTATCACTATTGGTGCGGGGTACCAGTACAAAATGGTACAATTGGGTAAAATATTTGAACTGATGCGATACAAATATTTTACTTTCTTAAAAATGGAATATCATTCAATCTTTGTATAGTGGGTGCATACATAACAAAAATTAACCTAAGGTTTTGATATATTTTTTAACAAAGTATTTACAATTTTTTTCTACTGTTCTCAATTAATGCAAAATTGTTTAGTAATTTCAATTTTAAGATGTTTATGCCTTGTGAGCTACATAGCATCTTTATAACGTTTAAAGACGCAAATTATATCTAAAACTGTAAACCGTATTACTCCTAAATAATTTTAATTTCAAACTTTTTCAAACTTAAGTATTTGAAACAAGTTTGAAATCAAAATTACCATTTACATTGCATGAGGTTCATAACACATTTTCTAGGCAAAAAGCCATAGGCCGCATTCATTGCAAACACACAATCATTGTGCGATTGTTTGATCGCCTGAAGGGTTGAAGGGCCTCCCGTGTTTTATACGTATTTGTTTTACCATCTTTATTTGATGTTACTCGTGCCCTTTAGGTTTGTTTGAACTAGCATTCAAATATCAATTAAAAAATCCTATTTATTTTTGCCTCACACTTTTTAGACGCAGGGTCAGAGACAATTCAAATACTTTTTAAAAATTCAAAGTCATGTTAAGGGTATAAATGTTTTAAAATTGAGCAGTAATAAATTTCAAAATGAATTTCGGCCTTTTACGCATGAAGTCTGATTTTGGAATTTTATGCACTCATGCAATTTTTCCAAGTTATTTAAGTAATTTCAAATCAATTATTATTCTGATAGTGAATAAAAAGACTGTCTGAGAATTTGTGACGCAAATATCAAACAAATATGCTTACATACACACACACATAAGTGAAATCCGTACACATCCTTGAATAGTAAGACAAAGTAGGTTATCTAGATTTTTATAAAGCCGAAATAATGACTACGGCCATCCAATAGCATCCTTCGTTATGATGTTCTACATAAAATTGGACCTAGGTGCGTAGGTATGCCTGAAGACTAAGTTAGAGTGGCTCGGATACACATGTATGTCCTTACAACTAGACCACAAAAGCACTTAACACTGCTGTTTTAAGACAGTAATAGGTAAGGCGTTGGCTTCAGGAATCGATTTTGTATGGTTTTTAATCGACTTCCATAATTTAAATAAATATTGGTTTAGTACATAGTCCCGAAGCGCAACATAATACATTTCGCGGGATCATGACGACGGAATTGTGTCCAATGTTAGTGTTGACTTGGGGACTATGTACTAAACCATTTTCTTACGAACTACGAAGTACATAATGGCAGACTAATATATAATTACTCAACTGAGTCAGAAAGAGGGTAATGTTTTTAGTGCGTATGTATATATATATGTTTGTTTGTTTGTATGTATGACCATTTCTTTAACACGCGCTACAGCCAAACCGGCTTAGTGGATTATGACGTATGGCATATCATTAGAATCGTCTCAGTTTGGAAAGTGACATGATAGGCTATAAATAAACCAATCTAAAAAATATATTTCACAATATTTTTACTTGACTATTTTGACAAAAACTCATATAGGCGTTAAATTTCATATATCTTTATAAAAAAATTTCGTTTTAAGCAGTCAGGATTTTGTTTAAATGTTTTTAACGATGTTTCTAGTTTTAGAGAAATATTATCGCGGAATTAAAATAAACACGAATAAGCAATTCTTAAGATTAATATGAATAATAAGTCAACTTGTCAATACCCTACGTAACTTGCTAATAGCAGGTCGTAATTAACTCCCATTAATTTAGTCAAGAATTTTCTTTTACCTGCGGAATAAATTGGGATAATTTCATTGGCGCTCCTTAAAATTCTTTGTCCATAAGTATGGAAATGAATTCGTGATAGAAAATTATATTAGCAGGAAATTAGATAAGATTTTCTTTAACTTTTTTATATAATGTTGTGGTAGAAAACGGGCATGCAGTCCACCTGATGGTAAGTAGTATTAAGGATATCTGTACTTAACATATTATAGTTTTAATTAACCGACTTCCCAAAGGAAGAGAGGTTATCTATTCGTCACGTATATTATTATTATTTTTTTTTTTATGTATGTTCGGGCATAACTCCCCAATGCCGCTACCGACCGTCACGATTCAACCGTCATTGTATGTGGTCAGTTTCACAGGAGGTCCCATTTTATGGAAATCGATAAATTTTCAGCAGTTTTTCCGGAAAATTGGAAAAACCCGATTTCTTATAATCT